>NQII01006265.1:26694-128210 GCA_002778355.1 Clitarchus hookeri
GGGGGGGGGGGATGTTAGGCGTCGGGGAGGTTTCTTTGAGCGACGACGCTGATACTTAGCTATCCTTGTAGTTCTGGGTGTTCCGGCGGTAGGTTCAGGTCCGGTACTTCTGGTGGCCTTTCACAGGCCCTGGCTTCGGTGACGACTTTCCACGACTGCTGCTCCAGGTTCTCTTCTCGACGGACGACTCCACAACACGCCTCTTCCAGTGACCTCACGATCTGACTGACACTCTCGAACTTCTAATCCGACTGATCCCCTCCTTGTCCCGCAAGTCGAATTTTAACCTCTTTCGATCCCCCCTTGAGGCTTGCAAATGTGTCCATTCGTTGCGGGGGAAGGGGTGACCTGTGGCCATACTGCCAAACACTGTCAGCTATTCTGACTCGTCTAACTAGAGTTGTGTTGGCACCAACATAGCTTACTTCTGTGTTTTCGTGTAATGTGTTCATGTACTCCTGCGTTTTTCAAGGGAATTTGGAGGGGGGGGTGACTTCTGGCAAAACTGCTAAGCTCGGTCAGCCCCTTTCTTGTGTATCTCGGGTGGGTCGGGGATATTCTAGCAGCTGCCCTCCCAGACATGTGTGTTTTAATTCCTTTGTGGGCGAAAATTGCTAGCCTACCTCAGCATGACCTCGGCACATGTTAATGACTTGCACGTCCTCTCAGGTCGACCTGACATGGCCATGCATGTCCTGCGGCACATGTCAACTGTTGGTGCTCGCTGGGGGAGTGGGTAAAATTGTGGGGGGTGTGTCAGCAATGCTTCTACATACTATGTGTTAATTCCCCTCTGGCCTCCGCAGCACTGACACACCCACCCAAAACATTGGCATGTGGTTGCGCTTCTGCCTGACTCCTCTTTTTTGGCTTCCTCTCCGTGCGTTCGTGGCATGGCACATATTGTAAAAATCTGGGTTTTTCTTTCTCTCTCTCTCTCTTCCTTCCTCTGTTCATCCCCTAGTCCGTTCTGTCACTCCAGGGCGCGCGCCCCAGCTAGCAGCTATCAAGTGTGCCATCCTGTCTGCTAAAGGGATCTAAACCTCGGGCTCTGCGGTAACCATCACTGCAGAAGGCTCTATATTTACGATGTACATTTCTTCTCTCACAACTAACTTCGCAGGCCGCACACACTGGGGAATAGAACACTAACTTCTAAGTTAATTGGGAAGGTTTTGCACTTATCTACTAGTCCACGGTGTTAGGGGGTGGCATAAAAACTGACAGACTGTTATAGGGCCTACTTCTGCCATAGAAAGCACGTTACTGTACAAGTTTTACCTCTTGCTCCATATTTGAACTGGCAAAAACAAAACATTAACAGGGTAATACACATCTCGGACTTACATTACATTACTGACACACATTACATGGTTACACAGTTCACTACTTGCCCTAAAATGATCTATCTGGATCACAGTAATCTTTACTTTCTTTGTTTCTTCTATGCTTCGGTCGCCCTTGTCAATTCGGGAGCTTTCTTGAACATTGGCCAACAAGTTAGGTGGCAGATGGCCGGTCATTGGCAAGGTTGCCTAACAGCTGTTACGTGTAGTGTAGTGACATGGTTCCTTTTTACTGGGACGAGCGGCTCGCAGGCCTTGTAAGGAAAAAAAAACCATAAAACCCTTATCTTATCCTGCCTCTCTGATCCTCCTCTGAGTGGTCTTATGGGAGACGTAAATTAACACATTATTAGCTCTGGCAAAACAAACACACTATCACTCGGCTGAGGGCCTATATTGCTAACATATAATGATAGGTAAATAAAAAAAACTGTTAGTCACACTATAGTCCTGGCATCAGGTCGGGCATCTGGCCCTAGGTCTCCCCTCTCATCAGGTGACATGAGGCCAATAAACTTACCTAATGCCACACAGTGTCTGTGTTTGTCGAATTATGTGGCGCCTCACTCTGTCCGCACTGGCACCTAGACAGTGTGCAGGGGAGGGAAAGGCTGCATCACCTTCCTCTTGTTCTGGTGTCCTCTCTGGACTGCTGCAGGCTCACCATTGAGTCGGCTGTGGTCTCCTGGGTTCGGTTCTCTGTCTGTGTATTTCCCTTCGCTTCTTCGCTATCATCTATTTTATTTTAGTGTGTACTTTCGGCCTCCCTTCGCGTACTTTCGACCTCCCTTCACTTCCTTCTTAGCTCTCATTCACCTATTCCTTTCGCTCGCTTTTCTTCTCACCTGCGCTCTGGTTACTGTTATTGGCCAGCGCGGTTGTTCACCCAAACGCCTGACCTTTTATCTCCATGTCATTGTCCCCCAATCTCTCTTCGGTTCTACGCTTTCGTCTCCTCATCTCCTTTCGCTCGCTCTTGCCATGCTATGGTCCCCCATTCAGTGGACTAGTGGCCTATTTTTCTGGTCTCTCCCTTCGAATCTTAGTGCGCTTCTCTTCTCAGTGCGCTTCTCTTCTCGTACTTGTTAATACCAAGGCTGCCTGCCTCTTTAATTTTGACTGTTCGCGGGCCAATTTTGAGCACCATGTGGTTTTAGACTCCGTGCAGTCGGTTTTAGCCTGACTACTTGGTAAGGGCGAGACCCCTTTATCTCTGGTATAGTCTAGTTCTTGTTTTCTGCCTACACAGACTTAACTATGCCCCACATTGAACCTACAATTTATTTTGATACTACTCCCCACCTGTAGTATACAGTATGATTCATATGGTCTGAGATATTTTTTCGGCGCAGACTATGGGCGCCTGGAATATTGTTGAATAGGGCTAGTAAATAATAACTTCATAACCTCTCGGTCTTAAAAGGTGTATATTACACCATATATTCACACATTCTTTCCCAGAACAAACACATAATTTTCCGGAAATTCACACATACTTTACCGGAAATACATATTTTACCCTGCAAGTTGTGGGCCTGAAGAGCTGATTAAAGTACTCTGGCTAACGTTTCGGACATCATGGGGGATACTAGGCTTAGGTACATGTCTCTGAGGGACTACACTGGTACTTATCTGTATTGGTAGTAGTGGGTGTTCCGGCAGTATATTGAGGTCTAGTGAGTTGGTCGGTACTTTCACAGGCCCTCGGTTGGCTTGTTGTCGTTGATAGCTCACCACGACTGACTGACTCCATGATGCGACTGACTCCACAATACGACTGACTGACTCCATGATAAGACTGGCTGACTCCATGATACGACTGACTGACTCCACGATACGAGTGACTGACTCTTCTTTCAGCATCGTACCCTTCGTTCCGTCTACCACTCGACTCCAGCTCTTGGTATCGCACTCTGCGTCCCGATGTGGTGCTCCTAGCGAGCCCTCACCCATCTATCGACTCTCTGTGTGGCCGCTGCATACTGACTGATTCTGCCGAGGTCCGAACCCCTGCCTCGGTTGACTGATTCACCCGACTGTCTCGCATCTCAGCATGGTGATACGACTTAAAGGATTGACGACTCATCCCAACTGATGTGCTTCAACTGACCCCCTCCTAGTCAGGCAAGTCAGCTTTTAACTACTTTCGATCCCCCCAAATCCTTGCATGTGTCTCCATTCGTTGCGGGGGAAAGGGTAATGTGTGCCCTTACTGCCAAACACTGTCAGCTCTTCTTACTGGTCTAATTAGAGGTGCATTGGTGGCAATATAATTTACTTCAGCATTTTCGCGGCATGTGTTCAGGTTCTCCTGCATTTTGCTAGGGAAGGGGGAGACTCGTGGCACAACTGCCAAGATCTGTCAGCCCTTTTCTTGTGTGTATCGAGTGGGTTGGCGATATTCGAGCCGCTGCCCCCCTTGGCACGTGTCTTAGTTCCCTTGTGGGCGAAAATCGCTAGCCTACCTCGGAATGACCCTGTCATGTGTTAATGACTTGTATGTACTCTAGAGTTGACCAGACCTGGCCATGCGTGTCTCGCTGCGCGTGTCAACTGTAGGCACTCCTGGAGGGTAAAATGTTGGGGGGAAAGGGGTTTTCAGCGATGCTTCTACTTACAATATGCTTTATGCATTAAGGTTAATAATAAGCATAGCATTAAACATTATTCCCCATACAGCAATCTCAAAACAATTTTCATCGAGTGGTTCAACAGGACTCTGGGGGCAAAATGGGGAGACTTTTGCTGCAAATTGCAATTGTGTGTGTTTGGAGCTACTGAAGGAATTCATTAGCTAGTCGAGTTCTACAGGGATTTCTACGACACATGTAAAGCCCGAAGAGGTCAAAGACAATTTCCTGCCTCGATCTGTGTACTTTGACCAGAAGAGGAGGGACCCATGCAAGCCTAAAACCAAAATCGATGGCGTGGTGCAGATCCCCATACAGAAAGGCATCTTCGAGCAATTGTTTACAACGAATTGGAGCCCCAAAATATTTCGTGTGTTAAGTATACGAAGTTATGCTTCAAATAACTATTATCTCTAAGATATTAGCAACATTCCAATTCGTGGCATTTTAAATTCCGTGATAATCCAGCCAACGAAAATTCCAGATGTGTACTTGGCCGAGAATTTTCTGCAAAAACATAATATGTGGATGTATGTTAAGAGGGGGTGCTTTCTGGCTCAATACAATTCCTGGTTCATCGATGCAAACATCGAGAGATGATCTGGAAAGAGGACGATTACTGCAAATTAAATATATTTGAATATTTAACATTCGAAGAAAATTTTTATTATGCCTTTTTTTAAATATCTAATCTTATACTCAAAAGCCAAACAAATTGGAAGACCTGCCTAATATCGTGTAGGGTCCCCGCGAGCATGCAGAAGAGCCGCAAGATGATGTGGCATGGAATCGACTAATATCTGAAGGTATGCAGGAGGCAATTCACACCATGAATCCTGCAGGGCAGTCCACAAATCCATAGGAGTGCGAAGTGGTGGAGATCTCTTCTGAACAGCATGTTGCAAGGCATCCCAGATATGCTCAATAATGTTCACGTCTTGTGATTTAGGTGGCCAATGGAAGTGTCTAAGGACAGAAGAGTGTTCCTGGAGCCACTCGGTAGCAACTCTCGAAATTTGGGGTGTCGCACTGTCCTGTTGGAATTGTCCACGTCCATCGGAATGCAAAATGGACATGAATGGGTGTAGGTGATCGGACACGATGCTTACGTATCTGTCACCGGTCAGAGTCGTATCTAGATGCATAAGGGGNCCATACCATGGCAGAGCTTCCACCAGCTTGAACTGTCCCCTGTTGACATGTAGGGTCCGTGGAGTCATGAGGATGTCTTCATACCCATACAGGTCCATCCGCCCGATACAATTGTAAACGAGACTCGTCAGATCAGGCAACATGTTTAGAGTCATCAACAGTCCAATGGCGGTGTTGTGTCGTGCAGTCAACAATGGAACACGAGTGGACCTTCGGCTCCGAAAGCCCATATCAATGATGGTCCTTTGAATATTTCACACGCTGGCACTTGTTGATGTCCCAGCATTGAAATCTGCGCCAATTTGAGAAAGGGTTGCCCGTCTGTCACGTTTAATGATCCTCGTAAGTCGTCGTTTGCTCCGTTCGTTCACGATCTTTTTCCGGCCACAGCGATGTCGAAGATTAAATGTTTTACCGGATTCCCGATATTCACGGTACACTCACGAAATGGCCGTACGCGAAAATCCAAATGTTATCGCTACCTCAGAGATGCTATTTCCCATCTCTCGTGCGCGACTATAACACAGTGTTAAAGCTCAATTAAATCTTGATAACCTGCCATTGTAGCAGCAGTAACAGATCTAGTAACTTTGCCAGACGCTTGTTGTCTTATATAGGCGCAGCCTACCGCATCTCGTTACTCTGATTGATTCCATACCTTTGTTATTTTCATACGAATGCCTATACCAGTTTTTTTGGCTCTCAAGCATATATAAAGTGGGAAGATTTATATAACGTGTTTAAATCTGGAAATATAACACATCATTTTTTATTATTTTTAAATTAATCTACATCATAAGGAAACACATATGCCCGTGAAAAAATGAAATTGTTATGAAACTCTTTTACAGGTAGTTTCAAAATAAAGGTATGATATCAAATCAAAATAGGGGAATTTGTTAAATCACTTAAGTACACGAAAAATATTATTACTAAATTTTACGAGTTTCTTAACATTCTTTAGCAGTGGTGTAGACAGGATTTCGATTTATGGGTTCAGAGGGTCGGAAAACTTCAAAAATTTAATAATTAACTAATNAGGGTCGGAAAACTTCAAAAATGTAATAGTTAACTAATACACATTTCAAATTTGCTAATCAGCTGCCAAAGTGCACAAAATTTATGTTGGAACTTATCGCATACCTCTCTGTAGGGAAAAAGAAATTGACGATATATAACTATAACTAGAAGTATTCAAAGGTAACAGCACGTAATACTGAATACATATCAGGTAGTTTTAAACAAACCTACTTACCGATAATTATTCTTGAGTCACATTTTCTGTTACCCATGGCATCTAAATAACATATTGTTTTCTCTATTTTTTCCAAANCTCTATTTTTTTAATATTTTCAATTAGTGACTGTTAATTAAATTAAATAATACAGTGCTCTGACATAATGCGAAAAATATGTGGATTTGACACTACTGTAATTTGCGATATGCAACAATTACGAACATTCAAATTGTCATTGAAAGTGATTATAATAATGAAGAATAAAATTAAGAATCTAATACTTTTGTTACCTTTCTATGGGGTTGCCTGTCTCCCATCGCTGCACAACGAAGTATTACAACGTAAAAACTGGCCAAAATCTAATAATGAAATTTTTATAAATTCAATGACATTGATATATTTCGACAGCTGACACTCGAGACGACATGCTGCCGCTCACAAGGACCTGTGATTCATCTCCGGTGGTGTCGTATTGTCAGTCAGACCCGAAACGTTGTAGAAGCATACTGTAAGCTGTCTCCATTCATACGGTTGTTGTTAATATTTAGTTCTGCGTTTCTTTAGAATTTCTTGGAAGAGTGGTGTAAAAATTTGGATTGTAGATGTACTAGGTACGTATTTGAGCAGAATATTTTATATTAATTAATTTTAATAAATAAAGTCACTTTAAAAATATTTCGTGCGTAAAATTATACAGACTAAAAAAATATATATATAATTTGTAATTTTGAATAGTGTTTTTGATAGTGTGTCAGGCTCTTTTAGGTAACAGTTTTATTTTTATAGGAGTATTTAAGTAATGCACATATTATAATGAAAGAAAACATCCCGCGAGANAAAGACAATTTCCTGCCTCGATCTGTGTACTTTGACCAGAAGAGGAGGGACCCATGCAAGCCTAAAACCAAAATCAATGGCGTGGCGCAGATCCCCATACAGAAAGGCATCTTCGAGCAATTGTTTACAACGAATTGGAGCCCCAAAATATTTTGTGTGTTAAGTATACGAAGTTATACTTCAAATAACTATTATCTCTAAGATATTAACAACATTCCAATTCGTGGCATTTTAAATTCCATGATAATCCAGCCAACGAAAATTCCAGATGTGTAATTGGCCGAGAATTTTCTGCAAAAACATAATATGTGGATGTATGTTAAGAGGGGGTGTTTTTTGGCTCAATACAATTCCTGGTTCATCGATGCAAACATCGAGAGATGATCTGTAAAGAGGATGATTACTGCAAATGTAATATATTTGAATATTTAACATTCGAACAAAATTTTTATTATGCCCTTTTTTACATATCTAATCTTACACTCACAAGCCAAAAAAATTGGAAGACCTGCCTAATATCGTGTAGGGTCCCCGCGAGCATGCAGAAGAGCCGCAAGATGATGTGGCATGGANGAAGACCTGCCTAATATCGTGTAGGGTCCCCGCGAGCATGCAGAAGAGCCGCAAGATGATGTGGCATGGAATCGACTAATATCTGAAGGTATGCAGGAGGCAATTCACACCATGAATCCTGCAGGGCAGTCCACAAATCCATAGGAGTGCGAAGTGGTGGAGATCTCTTCTGAACAGCATGTTGCAAGGCATTCCAGATATGCTCAATAATGTTCACGTCTTGTGATTTAGGTGGCCAATGGAAGTGTCTAAGGTCAGAAGAGTGTTCCTGGAGCCACTCGGTAGCAACTCTCGAAATTTGGGGTGTCACACTGTCCTGTTGGAATTGCCCACGTCCATCGGAATGCAAAATGGACATGAATGGCTGTAGGTGATCGGACAGGATGCTTACGTATCTGTCACCGGTCAGAGTCGTATCTAGATATATAAGGGGTCCCATTTCACGCCAACTGCACACACCCCATACCATGGCAGAGCTTCCACCAGCTTGAACTGTCCCCTGTTGACATGTAGGGTCCGTGGAGTCATGAGGATGTCTTCATACCCATACAGGTCCATCCCCCCGATACAATTGTAAACGAGACTCGTCAGATCAGGCAACATGTTTCCAGTCATCAACAGTCCAATGGCGGTGTTGTGTCGTGTAGTCAACAATGGAACACGAGTGGTCTTCGGCTCCGAAATCCCATATCGATGATGGTCCGTTGAATAGTTCTCACGCTGGCACTTGTTGATGTCCGAGCATTGAAATCTGCGCCAATTTGAGAAAGGTTTGCTCGTCTGTCACGTTTAATGATTCTCGTAAGTCGTCGTTTGCTCCGTTCGTTCACGATCTTTTTCCGGCCACAGCGATGTCGAAGATTTAATGTTTTACCGGATTCC
This sequence comes from Clitarchus hookeri, assembly GCA_002778355.1. Lineage (NCBI taxonomy): Eukaryota > Metazoa > Arthropoda > Insecta > Phasmatodea > Phasmatidae > Clitarchus > Clitarchus hookeri. Next base: position 35,352 of record NQII01006265.1, read on the forward strand.
CGATATTCACGGTACACTCGTGAAGTGGTCGTACGCGAAAATCCAAATGTTATCGTTACCTCAGAGATGCTATGTCCCATCTCTCGTGTGTCGATTATAACACAGTGTTAAAGCTCACTTCAATCTTGATAACCTGCCATTGTAGCAGCAGTAACCGATCTAGTAACTTTGCCAGACGCTTGTTGTCTTATATAGGCGCAGCCTACCTCATCTCGTTACTCTGATTGATTCCATACCTTTGTTATTTTCATACGAACGCCTATACCAGTTTTTTTGGCTCTCAAGCATATATAAAGTGGGAATATTTCTATAACGTGTTAAAATCTGGAAATATAACACCTCATTTTTTATTATTTTTAAATGAATCTATAACATAAGGAAACACATATGCCATTGAAAAAATTAAATTTTTATGATACTCTTTTACAGGTAGTTTCAAAATAAAGGTATGATATCAAATCAAAATAGGGGAATTTGTTAAATCACTTACGTACACGAAAAATATTATTACTAAATTTTACGAGTTTCTTAACATTCTTTAGCAGTGGTGTAGACAGGATTTCGATTTATGGGTTCAGAGGGTCGGAAAACTTCAAAAATGTAATAGTTAACTAGTACACATTTCAAATTTGCTAATCAGCTGCCAAAGTGCACAAAATTTATGTTGGAACTTATCGCATACCTCTCTGTAGGGAAAAAGAAATTGACGATATATAACTATAACTAGAAGTATTCAAAGGTAACAGCACGTAATACTGAATACATATCAGGTAGTTTTAAACAAACCTACTTACCGATAATTATTCTTGAGTCACATTTTCTGTTACCCATGGCATCTAAATAACATATTGTTTTCTCTATTTTTTTAATATTTTCAATTAGTGACTGTTAATTAAATTAAATAATACAGTGCTCTGACATAATGCGAAAAATATGTGGATTTGACACTACTGTAATTTGCGATATGCAACAATTACGAACATTTAAATTGTCTTTGAAAGTGATTATAATGATGAAGAATAAAATTAAGAATCTAATACTTTGTTACCTTTCTACGGGGTTGACTGTCTCCCATCGCTGCACAACGAAGTATTACAACGTAAAAACTGGCCAAAATCTAATAATGAAATTTTCATAAATTCAATGACATTGATATATTTCGACAGCTGACACTCGAGACGCCATGCTGCCGCTCACAAGGACCTGTGATTCATCTCCGGTGGTGTCGTATTGTCAGTCAGACCCGAAACGTTGTAGAAGCATACTGTAAGCTGTCTCCATTCATACGGTTGTTGTTAATATTTAGTTCTGCGTTTCTTTAGAATTTCTTGGAAGAGTGGTGTAAAAATTTGGATTGTAGATGTACTAGGTACGTATTTGAGCAGAATATTTTATATTAATTAATTTTAATTAATAAAGTCACATTAAAAATATTTCGTGCGTAAAATTATACAGCCTAAAAAAATATATATATTATTTGTAATTTTGAATAGTGTTTTTGATAGTGTGTCAGGCTCTTTTAGGCAACAGTTTTATTTTTATAGGAGTATCTAAGTAATGCACATATTATAATGAAAGAAAACATCCCGCGAGAAGATGCCAATTTTTTAATATAATTTTAGAAAATGATATGTTATTTGTTCAGGTTACGAATGTGATTGGAAAACGATGGTCTTAGGTATGTTGGAAGGTATAATTTTAATTTTAATATTAGATATGTGGTACATTTACATTCACAGGGTGCATTTAAAGAAGCTGCAGCTTGAAAAATCACAAAATCTGGTATTTTTCACAATTTTCATTGAAATAAGTTTTGCATTGTTTGAATTGTACTAAGTATATCTAAGTATCCGTTTTAGTGACTATTTAAATAAAAATGGACTGTGTTCGTTGCCAAACATAAATAAAGACATTAACAAAACAACAAAATAATTTGCATTCTTGTTGTTTAATTAGGCTATGTACACAGTCCATTTAAATTTTAATAGTTATTGTACTATAACACTGCCACTAAAATTTAAGGAAAGTCTACTTTAGATCTTTGACATATCATTTCCAAGCAAAAACTCGAAACAGTTACACTTTAACAGAGTGGTATGGTTACAATTGTTCCAATAACAAATATATGCCTAAATATTGTTAATAGTAATTATTGTGATTTGTATCTATATTTCGTTTTACTCGCTCTAAGCCCTCGATTTTTGTTTATAAAGATCAAATATTTGGGAGTGATTTTTTATCATATATTTACTATATGTACATAATATATACTTATTTTAATGTGGGGGCAAACCATATTAATTTTTTTATAGTTCTGTACGTTTTCATACTTTGTTTTATGCTCCTAGAGTTGTATACCGATATTGTATTTGGTCACCCGACTTTATTACCAAGGGAACACCCAGAAATGTAGACATTGCAGACATCTTTTTATCCTACTAGACAAAGGAAAGATAGGCTTATAAGATCACCTTCCTATTTATGTGAGTGTGTCTGTGTCTGTGTCGTGTGTCTGTGTACGTGTAAATAATTATTCTCCCCTTTAATATTTTAAACCCTTGAACCAAATTGCATCTAACTCTGTGCACTTGTAGTACTTACTAAGAACACCTTAATCTGATGTATTTTGAACATATCGTGCTATTACTTTGAAAATGGTGGTCATTCGAACATTTTTGGATCACATGTTAATCTCAGGAACTATAAGTCGGATTTGAACCAATATTAGTATGTTAGCAGTATTTAATGAGAACATTACATTTTAGGTAACAAAGCTCCAAACTTCCGCAATATTGAATGATAGTTCCATCCAAAATTTAAAGTATTACAAACCAAACTATGGAACGTATTAACTGATTTCAGAAATAACAAGAATAAAAATAGTGTTATAATATATTAAATCGATTTACACTACTATAAAGAGTTTAGAATAATTTGTTTTCAAAATGCTGTCTTTTCGAACATTTTCGTTGTTTGTGTGTATTACAACAGGAGCTATTCATTCAATTTGGATGAAATACTATACGACATTGGGCCTTAAAATAATTAAGGCACTTTATTTTGCATTGTATACGCTCATTTGTCGGCCATTTCGATAAATAGCAACACTTCTGATTATCTGGTTTATACATATATATAAAAAACATTTCATTGTTTTGTAGCCATATTACCCATCAAACTAGTTATTTGTCATACACTCCTAACGAAGATAAAAGGTTTGAGTTATGTTCTTGAGGAAAGTAGACTAATCAGTTAATCCGTATGTTCTTTTATTCATTTGCCTTGCCTTTGAATTTATATGAATCGATTGATTTTTCGTTACCTAACATCCATTTATAATTTCCAGTTATCCTTAATATAATAAATACATGACTAGAAGGTAAATGTACGAGCTCGTGAAATAATTCCCTGGTAGGAAGATTGTTGAAAAAATAATTTTGATGGAAATTTTTTTTTTTAATTACGAAGTTCCCAGATAGTGATTGTGGTATTCTCTAAGATATTTTAAAATCGAATTTAATGCAAAATGGTTAGCTGCTAAAAATAAAGAAGGCAGATTTATGAGACTTAATAATCAGTGGCTAACACCATATTTTTTAATGCCGGATTTAATTAACCAGTCCATTGTCGTCCCCAAACAGAATTTGGTATGTGTAGTGAACGAACAAAACGGAGGAAAACAGAAGATTTAAGGAAGCAAGCTGCTTTGGATGAACTGACATACGCAGCTTGCATACGTCAACGAGCTGCAGGAAATACTGATGCAGCTCATGTGATACAAAAAAAAACACCAACAAAAACTACCAGAATCAGTAATATTATAAATTCTGCTCAGAAGCCAGACGTTAAAAAAAACTGACACCATCAGAAGCTATAGCAATATTCGTTGAAGCACTTCTAACTAGAAACAATATGTGGAATTTCAGGATGCCAGTAAAAGCACTTATTCTTTCTACTTATTTATCAAAAGGGTCAAACAAGATTGCTATCCAAATAGCAATCAATTTCAATAACAGAGATAACTGCTGAATTAAAACTGCAGGATACCCTATATGATACTTCTCCATGGTTATTCAAATACTTAGGAATACTGGAATATTTGTCATGCAAAGAAAAAATTCAATTTAGAATTAATTTGTAAATGCAGTTGTGGTGGCTCTAAAGAGTCATGATTGAAACAAAAATTTTAAAATGATACTGACAATGACAGTGATGCAACCGTATTTAAAAGTTCTTTCGTACCCATACAAGTCAGTGTAATGTTGGTGATCAGATCAAAACAATATGGAAAAGCCCAGTACCATCCTTCGTTAGATTCTGTAGGCCTACTCGGATCCTTTTGTTTTTTAAAAACCACAGACATTGCAAAAGAGGAAATTCAGAACATCGAAGAGACAAAAAAAATTACTTATAACAGAAGTGTGTACAGACAAGGGTATAGTTAAAATAAAACAAACTCTGCACTGGAAGATGGTAAAGTCTGCAATGCGGCAACAATTACTTCATCCACGATGTATTGTTTCGTATGTGGTATAACATCAAAATCATACAACCATCTAAATAAGGAATTCAAAGAATATCTGGGTGCAGTTAAGTTTGGACTTTCAATATTACACACAATGATACAGTTTTTTGAGTCGCAATTTCACATAACTTACAAACTATCTCTACGGAAGTGGTAAGCCAGGACAGAAGATGAGAAGGAAACAGTGAATAAAATAAAAAAAGAAAGTTCAAGAAAACTTCAAGAAAGAACTGTGTTTGCTTGTACATGTTCCCGAACAAGAATTCGGCAAACACGAATAATGGCAACACATCCAGACGATTTTTTCGCAGATCCTGACCCTGCGTCCCAGATAACTGGACAACAAAATTTATAATGTAAGAAGTTCATATTTATTTCAGTTATTTTTCTTTTTTTATACATGAGCAGAATTTTTTAGTTCTATTAATGTCAATAAAATTATAATATATATTAATGCTGATAAATGTATATACGCGTATGTATGTGTGTTGTATATAATCTTACAAATAAAAACAATGAAGACATTAAAATATTAGGATAAATGTAATGACAAATACAATCTTTGGTTTTATTTTCACTGAATAATNCGCGTATGTATGTGTGTTGTATATAATCTTACAAATAAAAACAATGAAGACATTAAAATATTAGGATAAATGTAATGACAAATACAATCTTTGGTTTTATTTTCACTGAATAATCTGCACATAACGCAATAAANTACATGAGCAGAATTTTTTAGTTCTATTAATGTCAATAAAATTATAATATATATTAATGCTGATAAATGTATATATGCGTATGTTTGTGTGTTGTATATAATCTTACAAATAAAAACAATGAAGACATTAATATATTAGGATAAATGTAATGACAAATACAATCTTTGGTTTTATTTTCACTGAATAATCTGCACATAACGCAATAAANATATTAGGATAAATGTAATGACAAATACAATCTTTGGTTTTATTTTCACTGAATAATCTGCACATAACGCAATAAACATAACATAACTTAATATAAAAACAGTAAATGTTAAGAAAAACTTTTGGCCACGTTTCAAAGCGTTATTCTCCTGTGTGAGCCACCCCACCCCCCTCCGACAACTCTAGCTAGGCCACTGCCCGCGTGGAAAGAAGAGCAGTAGGCCAACTAGACTTTACTTTCAAACAAAAATATTCCCATTAAAACTCTTCACTAGTCCTGAATACTTTTCATGGGTACTGTATGTAAAAGCATAAGCCTTGTGTTTAAAACTACTCAGTGGAATGGGGATGCATAAAGAAGTGAAACTGTGACGAGTATACGCGGATCATTTTGTATTATGGTCAACCGTTTGGTCTCAGCAGAACCATGAAGTAAGCGCACGATCGTGTTTGAAGCACCACACCAGTCACATAGTAGTTCTGTGATGTAAGAAGTGGGTAAAACACACATTTCGATGACTTAGATATGACACTTGTTTTTGACTAACTTTTGGCATCTGAATCCAAAAATGACTCCAGTTTTAGTCTATCACATCAACTTTTTAAGCTACAGGATACCCTCTCTTTGTGCCAAAAGTCATACAAAATGTGGATACAATGGAAAATAAAGGAACAAATAACCAAATATACTGTTCACATATAATGATTTTATTCATACAAATGCTATGAATAGTTTCTGTTAGTTAAATTGCGTTCATACAAATAGTAAAGTTCTTTTACCAAACGGCAAATATACATATTAAGGTAAAAATTTTCCCTTTTAGCTTTTCCTTGAGTGTTCAATCTGTGGACAATCTCGCTGGATGCTCCAACAATAGTCAGCCATCATATGTACATCCCATATACCCTGATACCGTGCCTCCATGATCTTCAAATCTTGGTGGAACCGCTCACCCTGCTCGTCACTGACTGCACCAAGATTTTTCGGCAAGTCAGCAAGATGACTATGTAGTTAATGTAATTTGATGCTCATATTGCAACCAAGCATTTTGAAGATCTCCAATAGATGCTGGACAATTTCGGTGTAATTCTGTGCTCGTGAATTTCCAAGAAAGTCTTTGACAAGGTTTGTGAATGCCAACCAAGCATTCTTTTGGAGTTCTGTCATTGTCCCGATGAAATTTTCATCTTTAACGAGCTGCCGAATCTGTGAACCGTTAACCAAACCGGCCTTTATCTTTTCAAAAGACAGGCTAGGAAATGCCGAAATGAGATACTTGAAACAGTCTCCTTTAGTTGACAAANTTATCTTTTCAAAAGACAGGCTAGGAAATGCCGAAATGAGATACTTGAAACAGTCTCCTTTAGTTGACAAAAGCTGTAACAAATTGCTTCATGAGACCTAGTTTTATACGCAGAGGTGGAAATATAATGTTATATCTGTCGACAAGTGAATGATGTTGAATGTTTGGATCACCAGACATGAACATTATTGAGCATATCTGGGATGCCTTGCAACATGCTTTTCTGAAGAGATCTCCACCGCCTCACACTCGTATGGATTTGTTGACTGCCCTGCAGGATTCATGGTGTGAATTGCCTCCTGCATACTTTCAGACATTAGTCGAGTTCATGCAACGTCGTATTGCGCGGCACTTCTGCGTGCTCGCGGGGGCCCTACACGATATTAGGCATGTGTACCAGTTTTTTTTTTTGGCTCTTCAGTGTATTATCTTCATAGTTTCCACTTCTTCACTTAACCCCAGCGTAACAATCCCCCATTTTTTTTAAACCTTGTATTTGTAAACATTTAATGTTGCCAGCTCAGCGTACTATGTGCAAATAATTTTAAAACACTGGCAGTATAATTTTGTTCGTCACTTTCACAGTTTCGTAGATAATGTTTTACCGAATAACGTGAGCATTCTAAAGAAGTGAGTGTCCGCTACGTATTAGTACTTAAATTATTTAATTGCAAGGAAACTACTTTGCCGATGGTAAAATATGCACTAAGAGAAACATTTTAAAGGTATATCTCGAGACCTTACATTTTGGATTACTTCTCTTGCTGACTGGAAATACGATATGTGCTAGTTAAACTAACACACGAATCTAAAGAACTTCAATTAATGGTCCAATATCAGAAGCTGTGAAAACAAATGTCGAAAATAGAACTTCAGATTCAAAGAAAACGAAAATGTATTTTGGAAGCAGAAGGTTGGGGGAAAAAACACGAGGAAGACAGTAAAAAATAGAGTGTTGAAGAAGTTTTTCTGAAGACGATTGTGAATTTTCCAACACAAGAATACTATCCAAATAACTTACAGTGAAGAGTGGTGNTGTTAAAGAAGTTTTTCTGAAGACGATTGTGAATTTTCCAACACAAGAATACTATCCAAATAACTTACAGTGAAGAGTGGTGTTTATAAGATAAAGAGGATAAGATCTCAATTAACTTGTTGATAGATTCGGACATTTCATCAATACGAAAGAATCTGTACATTATCCTTACGTGAAATAAATAGATTGCCACCGTAGAGCTGAAGCAAATGAGTTATACTGATTCTGCCATTAATATAGTTATATTACTTGTGAACCGCCTACAGCTGAGCTATGCAACGCTATAATGTACGAAATAAGTGCAAAATGAAACTTTTCTTAAATTGTGCCTTTCATTCAATGTACAATATAATAACGTTGTTTCTAATAGCCTTCTTAACGCAATGCCCTATGAACTTAGCTACAGAGTTTAGTAAACATTCTGCAAGAAAGTGCTCATGGGTACTGTGGCACACCGAGTAACTGGGGCGGGGGTGGTCCACCTGGTCAAACATGTCCTCAATTTCCCCAAACCTCTGAGTTTAAGTATAATAAACCAGCTTGGTATGAATTATGCTGAGAGTTACGGCTGTAGATTCATTCTTATATAATAAAAAATTTAATGTGTGTAACTAAAGAATGATAATTTTTGCCATACTGGTTTTTTTTTAATTCCCGCTAATTCATGCTTAAGAAGAAAAAAATTGAAAAACACTCTAATTACTTAGCACATAATTTTATCATACTGAACAAAATATCACTTGGAAATAAATATAGTCCTTTNAAAAACACTCTAATTACTTAGCACATAATTTTATCATACTGAACAAAATATCACTTGGAAATAAATATAGTCCTTTCATGTTTACTTCCAACTTTTCTGAAGCTCTGCTAAGTTTCTACATCACAGATATCCTACACCTTATGCAAAATAAAAGCTTAACCTAATGTAAATATAATACCAGAGGGACAACGCACCGCATTTCTGCTAACTCAGTATAATAATATTTTTTATGAGAACGATTTGTATCTAGGCATTACAAACACACACATTTTCTCACAGTTTTCATTCGAATTAATTAGAAATAAAATATTATACTTTAAAAGTAAAATACAAATAAAATATAAATTTAACAAAAATACGGTAGTTTTATACAAACAAAAGTATAAAACGCTCGTAATACGTGACATAATTAGGAAAGAACCAAAAACGCAATGCATGGGGCAATGTAAATAAAACGAAATAGTAACTTCAACACCACAGTTTTCGTGTAAAAACTTGGTTCTATGTATATAAAACAGATACTACTTACTCGGCCAAGAAGTCGGTCTGAAAATCCAGACGTTCGANAAAACTTGGTTCTATGTATATAAAACAGATACTACTTACTCGGCCAAGAAGTCGGTCTGAAAATCCAGACGTTCGAGAATTTACTTGTATATTGTGTGAATGAACTGAGTTACCACGGAAAGAGGTTAAGTAAGAACTCCAAATTTTTTTAATCAGCAATGGAGCGTGCTCGTGTTTAATTCAGTGCAACTATAGCAATATTTCTGAATTCTGTAAACGTAAACATTACGCAGAACGATGGCGAATAGAAAACTCCAAGGAATTATTACGTTTTGAAAATTACAGTGTCGATTTCTAAACAGGTGAATTTTTATAACCAAGTGATGAAACAAGAGAAGAAGCCTTGTAACCAAGTATAAAAATGAAGGTGTTCATACGGTTTGTGGGAGATCCGGTGCTCCAGTGTGGCATATCCGAAGATAGTGGAGTTCACCTTTCAACAGCAAGTAAGACAGTGAATAGTTTGATGAACTGCATTATTGTAAAATTGCCGAACTGGATTCAATTCCCATTACCAGCAAGATATATTAACGAAGCGAGGGCTTTGTGGCAAACTCGTTACAGTATTCCAAGAGCAATAGGTGCATTAGTATTGTTGTTAAGAAGCTGGTAATATATGAAGATGAACACGTGCACAATAAGGGCTATACTAGCATTATCGTTCAGGTGACATGTGATGTTGCCGGAAGAATTTAGTGTCAGTGCTGAATGGCCCGGAAGCGTCGACGACGAACAAATCTGGACGAGGGGTCAAGTAAGAGGTGTGATGTCGCAGTTTAACGCATTAGCATGTTTGTTGGGAGATTCAGGCTACGGGATTTCTCTATGGGTAATTACCCCATTCAACCCCCCTCATGAAAGGATGGAGAGAGTTTAATTCAACACACGCCAGGGAAAGAGTTGTAATTGAGAGAGTATTTGGGCAGAGAACACAGCGATTCCTAATACATGGATACTGTGTGCGTGTGGCATTAGATAAGTTACCATCAGTAATAGTGTCATGTGCCGTTTCGTATAGCATTGCTAAGCATTTAAACAACGGCTTTGATTTTGAAGATAATGATGACAACGTTCTGTTAGTAGTATAGAATGGGAGGTTCTGGCACACCTGGCGCCTGGCTCCTGGCAGGAGGCAAATTATGTCCGGCAATTTTTTCAATTTTTCCCTCGAAATTTCCCGTTTTTCCCTCGAAATGACTCATTTGGGCTACTAAATGACACATTTCCCCCCAAAAATTCCCTTTTTCCCCAAAAATTTCCCTAATTTCCCACAAAAAATTTATTTTTTTAATGACTCCACAATGTGGCTCTGACTCTTTTTTTTTTTTTTAGCAATGAGGAGTCAAGGAGTTAGGAGTCACCTCGCGGTCATACTTCATCCATTTGCATTCCAAGCTAAGAGGGTTACCTCGGAGTATTCCCAAATATGATGTAACTACAAATAGACATTTAAGCCCTATACGGACCTATAAGCATAGTTAACTAACCGTTTAAGATGTAGGCACCAAATTCAAAACATAGACCAAGACACCAACAAGGAAAATTACCAAATAGTAATTTAAGCCCTATACATACCTATAAGCACGGTTAACGAGTCGTTTATGATGTAGGCACCAAATTCGTAACATAGGCTGAGGTTCCAACAAAAATAATTACCAAATAGTCATTTAAGCCCTATGCTAACTTATAAACATAGTTGACAAACCGTTTATGATTTAGACGTCAAATTCATAACATAGACCTCGACGCATGCAAGGTTAAGTACCAAATATACATTTAAGCCCTATGCTAACTTATAAGCATAGTTGACGAACCGTTTAAGATGTAGGCATCACAGCACACGTCAGTCGCTAACGTTACGCTACGAGAGACTACACAAAATATGCTCGCCTCACCGCTAAAAATATATAGCGATGCGAGGATCTTACAATTTTTTTTTTTATGATTAGCTACGCAAGACTCTGAAAATAAAGTCATGCAAGGCTCTCTCTGACCCAAAAAGCAGTGTATAATTAAGCAAATACCTAATCTCAACCCTCGTAACTCCATCGCATTCCCCGCACGATAGTTTTAACAAAACTGACATGCGAGGTTTTCACTCGTTGGAATATTCCCCCACAATCTACCGCTTTCTTTGGGATGGGAAATCTAAAAATACTACAGTCTCTATGCAACGATATTTTTGTTTGACAAATATTTTACACAAAAATTTTAATGGCGCAAGGTTCACAAAAACGGCCAAGACAATTACATTCAGAATTTTCATTGCCCCAACAGACTTCTACATAGTCTAATTTAAGAATCTCAAATTATGTCACATGAAGGCAAGGCGACCGAAGTTTGTATAGGAAGTGTTAGCAATACTTGTAAAAAAAAAAAAAGGTAAGGCATATTTTTTTGTTCTGGTAATCTATAATCAGACTATTTATGAAGTAGTTATTTTTTCACAATTACCGTTTTTTTTAAATTACGTTCGAACAGGATTCTGAAACGCTAAAATAAATTAAATAATTTTTTTTTAAATATGTGCTTTCTCTTCTATATCAACAATGTCTCGTACTAGTGAGTAGGATTATCTCAGAGCCTTCCCCACAGTCACCATGACACGTACAGCTTGACATAAAGAGAGCGGCCGTACATTCCAACATATATTTTAATATTAAGGGTTACGCTGAACACTTCATCGTCTTAACATAAAGGGGGCACGCCAAACACCGCAGCGAAGCACATGATACATAAAGTACGTAGCCACACATTTAAACGAACATTTTAATGCTATCGTACATTTCAACGTACATTTTAATATAAAGGTTAACGTAGAACACTGCAACACCCGAACATAAAACGTAACACCAAACACTTCGGCGAAGTGCGTGATACATAAAGTACATCGCCGCAAATTTCACCGAACATTTTAACACAGCCATACATTTCAACGTGCATTTTAACGGCACCGCACATTTTAACGTGCATTTTAATATAAAGTGTAACGCTGAACACTGCAACAGGCCCCAACATAAAAGGGAACGCCAAACACCTCAGCGAAGCGTGTAATGCATAAAGTACATAGTCGCACATTTCAACGAAAATTTACGCTGTCGTACATTTCAACGTACATTTTAATATAAAGGATGACGCTGAACACTGCACTGACGTGTCCTAACATAAAAGGTAACGCCAAAAATTGCAGCGAAGCACGTGATACATAAAGTACGCCGCCGTACACTTCAACGAAAATTTTAACACAGCCGTACATTTCAACATACATTTTAACGCAGCCATACATTTCAACATACATTTTAATATAAAGGATGACATCGAACACTTCAACTTTTAAATTACGCCGCATGAGAATAGGAATACCGTTGTTTAAATAGGAAGTGTTAACGAGACTTGTAAAAAGGTAAGGCAATTTTTTTTATTGTTAATCTATAATAATGCTATTTATGAAGTTTTTTTACACTCGCTTTTTAAATTACGTTCGAACANCATTGCAGCGAAGCGCGTGATACATAAAGTACGGCGCCGTAAACTTCAACGAAAATTTTAACACAGGCATACATTTCAACATATATTTTAACGCAGCCATACATTTCAACATACATTTTAATATAAATAATGACATCGAACACTTCAACTTTTAAATTACGCCTCATGATAGTAGGAATACCGGTGTTTAAATAGGAAGTGTTAACGACACTTGTAAAAAGGTAAGGCATATTTTTTGTATTGTTGATCTATAAACATACTATTTATGAAGTTGTTATTTTTACACTCGTTTTTTAAATTACGTTCGAACAGGATGCTGAAACGCTAAATTAAGTTAAATATTTTTTTCAAAATATGTGTGACCTCCTCTATATCAACAATGTCTCGTTCTAGTGAGTATGATTATCTCAGAGCCTTCCCCACAGTCACCATGACACGTACAGCTTGACATAAAGAGTGCGGCCGTACATTCCAACATATATTTTAATATAAAGTGTTACAATGAACNAAATATTTTTTTCAAAATATGTGTGACCTCTTCTATATCAACAATGTCTCGTTCTAGTGAGTAGGATTATCTCAGAGCCTTCCCCACAGTCACCATGACACGTACAGCTTGACATAAAGAGTGCGGCCGTACATTCCAACATATATTTTAATATAAAGTGTTACAATGAACACTTCATTGACGTACTCTAACATATACATGCACAAACAGCTACTTACCCAAACATTTACGTACAATAAACATACATTTACCCAAACATGTTCGTGCACAAAAACTCATTTACCCAAACATTTACGTACATAAACACGCACTTACCGAAACATTTACGTACATAAACACACACTTACCGAAACATATACATGCACAAACATGCACTTACCAAAACATTTACATACATAAGCACGCACTTACCGAAACATTTACACGCATAAACGTGCATTTACCCAAACATTTAGGTACATAAACATGCACTTATCTAAACATTTACGTACATAAACACACACTTACCAAAACATTTACGTACATAAATAGGCATTTACCAAAACATTTACGTACATAAACACGCACTTACCCAAACATTTACGTGCCAAACACGCATTTACCGAAACATTTATGAACATAAACAGACACTTACCGAAACATATACGTGCACTAACATGCACTTACCGATACATTTACATACATAAACACGCATTTACCGAAACATATACGCGCACAAACATGCACTTACCAAAACATTTACATACATAAATACGCACTTACCGAAACATTTACACGCATAATCGTGCATTTACCCAAACATTTACGTACATAAACATGCACTTATCTAAACATTTACGTACATAAACACGCACTTACTAAAACATTTACGCTCACAAACCCGCACTCACCGAATCATTTACGCCCACAAACCCTCACTTACAGTAACATATATGCGCACAAACACCTACTTTCCCAAACATATACACGCACAAACGTGCACTTACCCTAACATATACGCGCACAATCATGCATTTACCCAAACATTTATGTACATAAACAGACACTTACCGAAACATATACGCGCACTAACACGCTCTTAACGAAACATTTACGTGCATAAACATGCATTTACCGAAACATTTCCATGCATAAACACGCATTTACCGAAACATACAAGCGCACAAACATGCACTTACCAAAACATTTACATACATAAACACGCACTTACCGAAACATTCACATGCATAAGCATGCATTTACCCATACATTTACGTACATAAACTTGCACTTATCTAAACATTTACATACATAAACACACACTTACCAAAACATTTACGTACATAAATACGCATTTACCCAAACATTTACGTACATAAACACGCACTTACCCAAACATTTACATGCACAAACACGCATTTACCGAAACATTTACGTACATAAACACGCACTTACCAAAACATTTACACTCACAAACACGCACTCACCGAAACATTTACGCGCACAAACCCTCACTTACCGTAAGATATACATGCACAAACACCTACTTACCCAAACATATATGCGCATAAACATGCACCTACCGAAACATATACACGCACAAACACGCACTTACCCAAACATTTACGTACATAAACATGCACTTACCGAAGCATTTACGCGCACAAACACGCATTTACCGAAACATATATGCGCACAAACACCTACTTACCCAAACATATACGCACACAAACACACACTTACCATAACATATACAGGTACAAACACGCATTTACCCAAACATTTCCGTACATAAACAAGCACTTACCGAAACATTTACGTTCATAAACACACACTTACCGAAACATTTGCGTACATAAACTCGCACTTACCGAAACATTTACGCACATAAACATGCACTTACCCAAACACTTACGTACACAAACACGCACTTACCGAAACATTTACGCCCACAAACACATACTTACCATAACATTTACGCGCACAAACACCTACTTACCCAAACATATACAAGCACAAACACGCACTTACCGAAACATATACGCACACAAACATGCATTTAGCCAAACATTTACGTGCATAAGCGTGCACTTACNCGCATAACACGCACTTACCGAAACATATACGCACACAAACATGCATTTAGCCAAACATTTACGTGCATAAGCGTGCACTTACCGAAACATGTTCGCGCACAAACACGGACTCTGTAAAAGTAATACCACTTACCTATTTATCGTTGCCCTCCCACTTACCATCAGCATTAGCATGCAGATGGGCCCCGGGCTTGGGACCAGGCAGTACACTATTCCTATGACATTAATGACATAAGTATAGTGTACAGGCGGGTTACAACGCCGGAAATAAAAGACGACCATCATAAACAAGCAAGGCGGACTAAGGAACGCACATGTACATGACAGCATATGGAAATTACTACTGAAGAGAGAGAAGTATGATTACGACGTTGCTAATGGAATATCACAGCCTAAAAGTGAGCAAAGGAACAGATGAATGAAACCGACGTTAGCTATCCGAGCTTCTTTTTCAAAAGTCTAGAGAAAAAAAAAAAATGTATATCTTACGACATCAACTATAGTAAGCTACCAGCCAGCATACTTTCCAAGTGATATCGGGGAAAAATTAAAGCGCTTAACCCGAGGAGAGGAACTGTTTCCTACTTTATGACCTCTCCCAAAGGCACCTGTCCCAGAGATACATTATTAATTATTATTATAGCCATAGGGAACAGTATATATTGCATCGTCCAGGATCTTACGGTTATTATCCATCCAAGAAAGGGCCAACTTGCTAGTACATTCAGTATATAAATCGTGCTGGTGTGATCTGATACTATTAGTTTGTACTCTCATTTCCTGTTGGGACATTAGGATGCGTTTATAATCTTTGAAGGTAATAGTATTCTTTACAACACTCTTCTGTATACCTTTCGCTCGCTTTACTACTTTATCGTGACAGCTATATGCATAAAGCTTTGCTCTCAGCCCGACAAACTCTACCATGTCATTGCCACCACACTCGTCTTTAAATTTGCCAAACACTTTAGCGTTGGCAGGCGAGTAGCAGGGATGAGTGGGAGGGTAGGAGCTAGTATCAAACTCTGACATAAGTGTCGAGTCTGAGGCAAGGTCACTGTAGAAGTCACGGCATGCAATCTCCATAATATAGGAATCAGTGTCTGTATAGACCAGACTCACGTCATTAGCATACCGTGCTCTCATTATATCGTAGTAAAAGCGATACATTAACGTTTTGGATAGGTCAAGTACGGCAAACCCTACATAGATAGGCTTATTAAATACAATATGTTCATGTTCCAATTTTACCAGCGATAAGTTTTCATGATATATTGTTCTGCATTTGAAAGTCGGTTTAGCGATAAGCTTCTTTGCCCGACGATCACAGTACACAAGTTCCATACGCTGACGCTTACGTTTGTTCTCCATGAGTTTACCGTACATTGCATTGTTCATTAGCTTATAAAAGTCTTTCTCAAATGCATTTGTTGCTGCCTGACGTTTCTCTGTGTTGAGATCAATATAAGGCTTAAGCCATGGCTTTTGATTGAATTGAAGCACTCGATGTATATTCTTCAACTTCAACCCATGGTCTAATGCCTGCTTGAGATTAACATAATGAACTATATAGTTTTTATTTGTCTCAAGGGTAGTTAAAAGTTTAGTCTGTTTATATCCGGGGGGACACTCGTTTACCGGTAGGAACGGTAGATCTTTATGTTCATCATGGAGTGTGACAGGGTAGTCTACATCTACCTCTAGTATGTAGCCAACATCGCCATCGTCCGGCACGCTCATCACATCAATATTTGTATCGACCCATTTGAAACCTGCATATGGGAGCGGCAAGGACATCGCCCAACCGTATAGGTTATTAGCATCTACATACTGAAGGTATGTAGANTTGAAACCAGCATATGGGAGCGGCAAGGACATTGCCCAACCGTATAGGTTATTAGCATCTACATATTGAAGGTATGTAGATGGCTTGTCGGCATCATATGTCTCTGATATGTACATATTATTGGCAACTACATGTCGCTTAATACACTGGGATACCCCTCCCCGGATACCTGCCTCAATAAAGAGATGAATGTCATAATCTGTGAGCAGTTCCAACTCGACATGGGTCTTGCGCAACATCGCATCGAAAGAAAATCCGGGAGCGCTCACATATCGNATGAGCGCTCACATATCGGACATAATCAAGGTCATATGTAGCGAGATAATGCTCCCGAAAATTCTCAAATACATCGCATAACAGTAA
Organism: Clitarchus hookeri; assembly: GCA_002778355.1. Classification (NCBI taxonomy): domain Eukaryota; kingdom Metazoa; phylum Arthropoda; class Insecta; order Phasmatodea; family Phasmatidae; genus Clitarchus; species Clitarchus hookeri. The sequence goes on from NQII01006265.1 coordinate 52,757, forward strand.
CACATCAGTCTTAAGGTACAGTTTAGAGTAATCTTGTAGTGTGCGACATCCAAATGTTGACCAGACTGTTTGGGCATGCTGATAATCTACTTCGCTAATGTCACATCCTGTGAGGCGGTTGTAAAAGGATGTAATTGGTGGTAGCTGTTGCTCAACAAGTTTCTCCCATGAGCTGACATAGTCATATGGGAAAACGCCTTTCCTACTAACCAACTCGAACTGTTCCTTAGCGAAGAATTTTGCGGTTGTATTGAGCCTGCTTGAAGGAAGGTTCTGTACAAGTGTTGCGAGGCTGGCCGACATAAATCTGAATGTATCTATAAACTGAATTGAGAATCTATCTGCTAAAATTTTGCTAAAAGTGATTAGTTTTTCCTCTGTGTGGGGAATAATGAAGATGCTCTGCGAATCATATCCTAGCTGCTTAATTATGAAATTAGTATCATATGCCAAATTATGAAATAAGATCGGCAATCTCTGCGGGCGACGGCGAAGCAAGTTGCAGCTATTGCATGCCGCCCCAATAAATTTACCAGTAAAATGATTATGGTCATTAACTTTATGGTTATTGTCGGTGAAGGGTCTGGAAAAGTGGCAGCAGGTAGTAGCCAGAGAGTAGCCAAACTGTTCGTTAGAAGTTAGAGGATGCATAGGTATGGATTGGTCATATATATCCTTCACCAGATGACCAATTCTAACAACTTCCTCCATGCATTTCTGTGATGCATCTTCTCCTGTGTACAAAATCACACCGGTAGGTAAATTAGTTGTCATGGAGGCTGGTATGAGGTTGTTATCTACCTGAACATAGATACCAAAGCTATATGGGACATGCTTTTGATATCTATAAGTATATGACACCTCAGGGTTTGGCTGACATGACTGAACAGGTACCAAGATGGCCTCAAAATCAGCATCTATCACTATAGGTACCTTATCTATTATTGATAGTTCTGAAATTTTAACACAGGAGGCTTGTCATTCTCTAATTGGGGCATGTCAGCAAGAATTGCAGAGTGATGATTACAGTATCTCTGGTGTTCGGCCAGCGTCGCAGCACCAGTCAGTCCCGTCACTCGAGGCCAATCATCAAACCTTTTCAGACATCTTCTACAGAAATAGGCTGCACATTTATGTCCTGTCACTTGTGAACGAATCAGTCTTGAGAAATCTGATATTAGGCAGTAATGTGAATTCTTAGTGATATACATCAGAAGTAGCAGATCGAAGTGTACAGCCTGTTCTTCTTTTGATACTCGTACAGGTACCACCTTCTGATGATCATCAAGAGCATAAACATTAATGCTCACACCAGGATTGTTCTTCTCAAACATAGAATTCTGACGCAGAGGATTGGGGAAGTCTATCCCGCTGAAATTGAATCTCGACTCCAGGTTGAAATACTGTTTGTTGATGCGCTGGGGATTCCTCCCCTCTACATATCGGGACAGAAGAGCCCATTTGAAACATTGCTTATCTTGATTACAAGGATTAATAACAGACTTGGAAGCTTTGACTTTTGCAGGCAGAGCTATGTATGATGAAGCTCTCAAGGGTTCAAGCTTGTTAACACGTAGCTGGACGCGTCTTACAGATGTAAGTGTCCAGCCACTACCCTTGCCCATGTACTCTCCCTCCTCCAGACATATCTTCACTATAGCCTTCGACACAGCATCTTCAATATCATCGACATTGAAGAGTGGGACGTTCTTTGTCTTGAATGCCCGATGATCTGTCTTGGTGTCGTGAGGTTCCGGCTTGCCATAACTGCATTCAAGGAAAATATTGAATTTGACAGCTCCCTGATCTTCAATTTCTTGTTCTAGTTGACCAATAATGTTGTCCTTTATTCTTTCAAGGTAGCTGCAAATATCATCCGCTTCACTTCAAGTGTTCTCAGCAATGTAGGTCTTCATTAGGCCGTGAAATGCCGTTTCTGTCTCCATGAAACCATGAAACCACTTACCGCTAACGACGACGGGCTTCCGGCGAGATCTTCCCTCAACAGCAATAATACGAGCAGGTATGGTCTCTGGCTGCGAGACTGTCAGTCGAGATATTTTCGCTGGTGGTGGAGCGCCATCGCCTTCGCATTTAGCACTGTGTGCACGTAGATTATATGGACGAGTAAACTGTCTGCCGCAGTGTACACATTCCAGTTTCTCAGAATCAGGATTTGCCCAGCATCCATGTTCATGACGACCGACAGCTTTAGTAGAGTTGAAGCGTTCATTGCAGAATGTGCAGTAGATCGACGTAGTTTGCCTGATCTGTCCTGCACATGTTGCCAGATGATCGGCTAGTTTATCAGTGCGAGCATACGTCACACCACACCTGTCACATATATTCTGTGATATATCCCTGAAAGGATTCAGGGAACAGGCGAGTTCATGCCGCAGGACATTTCTACGACAGGCAAACATGCGATCACAGAAACTGCACTGTAATGCTAGGCGCTGAATCATGGAAGAATTATTAGCAGAATCCATCTTCTTAAATTGCACTGAAGGACGTCTCAACTGGTTGGTTTGACGTACTGCACGTAACCAGGAGGTAACCTATGCAAAAAATTATTTTAAAATATGTAGCGGAACTGGTATGGTATGTGATACATTGCGTATCGATTGAGTACTTACATGCGGTAAACCAAAAGGACCGCTTAAAAACTTTTTTAAATGACCCACACTTACCTCACAAAGTTGTGTTGGTGAATATCACAACTGGACGGTGACGGACTCAAAGTATTGTTGCTGATGAATATCTCAACTATGTGCTGGAACGTACGACAGCTCTCTGCAGTGCTGATAAGTCTCTCAACTGGGTGCTGGAACGTACAGCAGCTCTTAATGCAGCGCTGATGAAACTCTCAGACCATGTAGAAAATGTCTCTCTGTCAAAGTAGCGCAGATGAACTTCTCAGATGTCGCCGAAAATGGCTCTCTCTCTCTCTCAAAGTGTCGCCGATGAATATCACAACTGGTCAACGACGAAGCGTACTGCACAACACCAGGCACCGTGCCTATTAGGTTAATGTTTAATAATATGTATTTCATATAGTCTACATATCATATCAATTGAGTACTCACACGCATATGACAAACAAAAGGCTTGCTTCAAAATGTCTTAGACTTGTTGTCACGTTATCCATACTTTATGATTAAACTTTTACATGCACTATATAGCTGGAGCATGTTGACTGATTAATTTCCTTAGCGAAAATTTTTTTACATTATAGATATCATGAAGGAATATATGTTAAAAAAATCAGCAACATTACTTTGAGTCCGTCACCGTCCAGTTGTGATATTCACCAAAACAACTTTGAGAGGTAAGTCTGGGTCATTTAAATAATAATAATAGTTAGGACTGAAACATTCGACGAATGTATACTACAAAACTTTCGATGTACACTCGTTGACTGTGAATGATTAGCTCTAGGTTATCATAGGCTCTGCCGGAAGGATGATTTCGTATAATTTTACGTGACACTTATGCATTCGACGAGGTACGAAAGACTTACTAAGTTGTAAATCTATATGTATAATATCGATAATCTAAATGTATTAGGTATATGCTCACTTTAAAATTAAGACGTGATATATGTGCTCGACCTGTCAGATGGTATAGCTCATTCACGGTTACTTGAAACTTTTCTGAACTTCCAGGATATTCCTCCGTCACATACAAACAAAGCTAAATCAAGTCTAGAAAATTATACCAAAGCGACCACGCAACTCATTCCTGCGCACTCAACGTAATATTTTGCATAAGAACTATTTCTTACTACGCATTATCAACACATTGATTTTATACCTGTTTTTATTCATACCTAGTAAAATAGTATAATTTATAGATAAAATATGAATAAAACTTCAATTTAACCAAAAATAACATACTTTTATGTTAACTCTAGTATAATATGCTTGTGGTACACATATAACATAATAAGAAACAACCACGTCATACATGGGACAATTTTTCAAAGGTTTGTTTAAAAAAAAGTGCGAAGAAACCGCGAATGGGCTATAGTTGCAAAGACAATATGATACTAAGGTTAAGAAGTGCTTGCATGTTCATTATAATTGAAACATATATGTTCTAGGCTTCACTTTGTTGCAAAACATGTCAGCTTACACACGATGTTTGTCTGCATGGTGCCGTAATATGTGAGGAAAATGTCTCTCTTGCTGATGTATACAGGTTAAAATTATGGTTTCTACCATATACAGTAAATATACACAAGAAAGAATTCCTAGATTAATTAATATATTGTACGTAATCGTTAATTTTTTTGTTGTTAACGTAACAAACTTTTGTGAGGCGTCTTCAGAAATATTTCTGTCTAAATGCATAGACACATGTATTTTGCTTACGAAAAGTAATATTTCACGTATCGGACTAGACGCATCTCTCTCTCTCTCAAACTATTAATCGCCTATACATATTTATGAAAAAAATATAAAATTTAAACTACCAGATTTTTCCGCAACCTCTGATAAATCAGCTTTAGACTTGAAACTACCCAATTTTTTTAATGACTTCTATTAGACTTAGAGTGCAAGAAAGCGGTGCGATTCATCTGGATGAATGAAAATTTTATGTTACCACAAATGATGTATTTCTCTAAATATTGTTCTTTAAAACAAAGTATTCGAGCTAAATTATGAGCTGATAGGAGCATGTATTGAAATTTGCTATGGCCATCTCTTAAAGAGTTGCACAGAAACTATTTTTCTTCTTTTCAAACGCATGTTTCATAATGTGTCATCAAAAATGTATTGTACTTTGTTTGCAACATGTTTGTTCATGACGTTAATTATTCATTGTATTACACCTAGCACGTCACCAGGTGTAGGACACATTACTGGTCAACCATATCGTATTATTTATACAACAAAAATCTCGTGTTTTACATGAAAACGACGGGTCCTAGTACCTAATATCAATCATTTTATCTCAAGGTAAAAAAAGTTGTATGCAACAACAGGGTAAAACCTAATAACATAATAAGGTACGCAATATCATGGCGTTATTAATTCATACACTAAACTTTGTTCCCATAACGCAAGCATGTTTCATATTAACTTACGCTTTTTCATTCACCACCTTTAAGAGCTCCTTTATTATTTAAGATGTGCCTTGACTAACATATTTCAAACATCACATCGACATTCCCGACTCACATGTTTCCGAAACACGTCACAATACTATGATAACACTGCATGCCTGTGACATGTGTGTAGCGGTCCCTTGCAGTCCCACGCTTGTCGACCTCAAACGTCTCCAGGTATGTAGGTCTCTTGCAATTATAGAAGTATTTTTTTTGAAGGGGCCCAGCTTGGAATTTATTTTCAGACAGTATCTGTTAGCTCAAGCACTGGTCGGACTGTAGTGTATGGTTTACGAATGAGAAAAAAAGTGCATAGTATCACGTCATGATAACAGATTGTTCTGCTTTATATTGTAAAGGTCGTGAGTCGGATTATATTCTCCTATTGCTGTGATTGGTGGAGGGGAAGGAACATGAGAAGGCGGTGGCTCCTTCCAGTCTAATCACTGTCTATCACTACCCTTGAATATAGATGGACTACCCATCTCATATAACATATTTGCCACTGAATTTTACAAAAAGTATAGATTCGTAACTATACAGGCAAGCGAAACTTCAAAAACTATTGTTTCTTTTTGATCGTCTGTAACATCACAGTTCTTAAAACAATATATTCGACCTTGTACATTAGGTTTGTATAACAGCTAACTTTTAGGCTAGCATAAATAAAAAACATTTGAATTAGAAATTTCTAACTTGTCTATTGAATGCTTGAGGAAACATCCCGAGATGAAAATCTGTAATGACCTTGTAGGTTATGGTTTAAGAAATTTCATTAATATAACATATTTTATCGCGATATAAATGTAACCTTTCATATTTTACGTTGTTTATTATGATGAATACGCTATTGGAAATTAACGTGAGCTTATTTAAAGATGTCTGGGATTATTAGAATAAATTATTAAGTATATGAGACTATAGTTATGATATAACATGCTCTTGCCCCACCAATGTTAGGCGAGGGCAAAAGTAGAGTAGTGAAGTGGAAGGCAACTCCTAATCTTTCTGCCGGCATACACTCATAACTAGTGAGGAAGTCTTCTGAGAAAAAAAAAAAGGTAACTTTAGTGATAAATGATTGAGATGCGATAGAATTCATATGTAAATAATTTGTTGATGAGTTAAACTTGAAAATAGTTAAACACGTATCAAGTATTGTCGAAATATAAAGATGCTAGAATACTCAAGTTAAGTTTAGGAAAAGTAGAAGTGACGATCCTGTTCGTATTGTCGATAGTAGTCAATGGTTAAGAGAAACATTCTATGCTTATAGAAAAATATTAACAGGTTAAGCACTGCAATCGCTAAGACATGAGTCGTATTCTATGTTCCCTGTTAAAAAGAATTAATTTTTTTTTTTTAAGTTTGATTGTGACAGTCTACATGATAGTATGTTTTTCTCTGTAATAGTATGCGTTGCTTGTTTTTTTTAGACGAAATGGTGTGATTCTTTTGGCTTGAACGTTCTAAGCAGTACGCCGGACCTTGAGAAATATTGGCCGCAGTCACGAATTTTTTCGCAAAACATATTTCTCTGTAAAGATTGACACACAATCTAGCAACAGGTTTCTCGGCAAGAGTGAATTTGTCGCAAACGAAACCATTCCTAATATTATCATTATAATTGAGAGAACTCAATTTCGCATCTGTCATCATCTTGTTTGTTAAATGAATGGAACTTACATCATCGAATTAACTGCCGCCTGATAAGTTGAATAATTTCTGATGAGGTGAAAATATTTTTTTGTATGAGCATTCAGAGATTTTATACTATATAAAGCTGAAAAATAAAATAACCTGCTTCTTGATTGTAGTGCTCCACGGTATGCTATAAGGCGTTAGAAATATCTATGCACATCCGGTTGACGACGGAAAAAAGTCCTAGGTGAGTGCCGGCGCGGTATGCCTAACACTCAATACTACAAAGTTATAGTTTCAGAATAACTTTATGTACTCACCAGCAGCCGAGACGTTCAATTACCTCTAACAAAGGGGAGCGAAGGCGCGTAGAACCTCAATACTCTCTTCTGTAGATACACACACGAAACGCGGCAGATGAACTCTTGTAGACTCGCGTAGCACGACACATATAGCGTAAGACGCTCAGGCACGATTAACTGTACAGGAATATAGGAGGGGTATTTATACTCTTAAGGGTATGCGTCTTAGAGCAGCTGTATTCTGGCGTCCCCTTCCAGGAAGGTTTCAATCTGCATTCTCCCCCTCGCTAAAGTAATTACTAAAAATGAGACTTTACAAGCCGAACAATCGCCGTGTGTTAGATTGTTATAAATGATAGTTATCAAGAATATACGAGTCCGTCACAAAGACTGTTATGGGAGACAATATAAAACGCCTGGCTGAGTCATTGATGGTTAATAGATTAATACAAACGTCAGCGTCTTGAGACGTGATTGTTATAAATTATGTGTCGCCGCGACAGAACGCCGCCGTTAAAGGCGAATTAGGATCGATATGTCGGGATTAGTTTTGTTAACCCGGGACAAGCCGTCAGTGGCATTTAAGAACACTGTTAAAGACGAAATATAGTGGCGAGTCACGTCATTTATTGTAATTTAACACCAAAACAGACAGCTGAATCACCGGACGCACTAATTGATTTAGTTTAAGCCACTTTACAGTTAGCTCGTCAAGACAAGACTCCCAGTGTGAGTCACACAGCATTTGATTTAATTTACGACCGTCTCCGAAATCACCACGATGGCCACGCCGTCAGTCACCCGCTAATTGATGTCAATTACAGATCGTGGCGCAAGACGCCTCGGGGTCATAGGCAAGCGGCAATTGATTTAATTTACGAATGTCTTCAAAACCTGCAGCTGCGCTAGTCTTCGAGGAGGGTGTAGGGACACGATATATTGAAATAAATTACAATCATAAATTTTACTTAACTCCTCGATTCAACAGTCAGGTTCTCAAAGCAAACTTCCGGTAACTATGTTTTTAGTAGCAAATGAGGCACTTGTGCGCCCACCTGCCGTTCGGAAGAGGGATACTGCTTCTATGGCCTCCAACGAGAGGCGATGATAGAGGAAAGGGGTCGGTTGGGGTGCTCGCCTGCAAGACTAAGGGAGGAGACGTGACGGGTGGCAGTGGCCTCCGCCCTTGCTAGGAAATAATTAGCGTAGGGGACCGACGTGACACGCACTCGCGTGCTGGGAGGCTATCCCGACAAGCAGGACTCGAGCATCGGACGATCCACGTTCGAAGCTGTTCACATACTACCCTTATACCATTAAAAATATGTATATTGAACTTATTTTAGCGTTTCAGCATCCTGTTCGAACGTAATTTAAAAAGCGAGTGTAAAAAAACTTCATAAATAGCATTATTATAGATTAACAATAAAAAAAATATGCCTTACCTTTTTACAAGTCTCGTTAACACTTCCTATTTAAACACCGGTATTCCTATTCTCATGCGGCGTAATTTAAAAGTTGAAGTGTTCGATGTCATCCTTTATATTAAAATGTATGTTGAAATGTATGGCTGCGTTAAAATGTATGTTGAAATGTACGGCTGTGTTAAAATTTTCGTTGAAGTGTACGGCGGCGTACTTTATGTATCACGTGCTTCGCTGCAATTTTTGGCGTTACCTTTTATGTTAGGACACGTCAGTGCAGTGTTCAGCGTCATCCTTTATATTAAAATGTACGTTGAAATGTACGACAGCGTTAAAATGTTCGTTGAAATGTGTGGCTACGTACTTTATGTATCATGCGCTTCGCTGCGGTGTTTGGCATGCCCCCTTTATGTTAAGACAATGAAGTGTTCAGCGTAACCCTTAATATTAAAATATATGTTGGAATGTACGGCCGCTCTCTTTATGTCAAGCTGTACGTGTCATGGTGACTGTGGGGAAGGCTCTGAGATAATCCTACTCACTAGCGCGAGACATTGTTGATATAGAAGAGGTCGCACATATTAAAAAAAATATATTTAATTTATTTCAGCGTTTCTGAATCATGTTCGAACGTAATTAAAAAAAACCGGTAACTGTGAAAAAATAACTACTTCATAAATAGTCTGATTATAGATTAACAATACAAAAAATATGCCTTACCTTTTTTTTTTTTTTACAATTATTGCTAACACTTCCTATACAAACTTCGGCCGCCTTGCCTTCATGTGACGTAAATTGAGATTCTTAAATTAGACTATGTAGAAGACTGTTGGGGACATAAAAATTCTGAATGTAATTGTCTTGGCCGTTTTTGTGGACCTTTCGCCATTAAAATTTTTATGTAAAATATTTGTCAAACAAAAATATCGTTGCATAGAGACTGTAGTATTTTTAAATTTCCCGTCCCAAAGTGAGCGGTAGATTGTGGGGGAATATTCCAACGAGTGAAAACCTCGCATTTCAGTTTTGTTAAAACTATCGTGCGGGGAATGCGATGGAGTTACGAGGGTTGAGATTAGGTATTTGCTTAATTATACACTGCTTTTTGGGTCATGAGAGAGCCTTGCATGACTTTATTTTCATAGTCTTGCATAGCTAATCATAAAAAAAAATATTGTAAGATCCTCGCGTCGGTATATTTTTTTAGCGTAGAGGCGAGCATATTTTGTGTAGTCTCTCGTAGCGTAACGTTAGCGACTGACGTGTGCTGTGATGCCTACATCTTAAACGGTTCGTCAACTATGCTGATAAGTTAGCATAGGGCTTAAATGTCTATTTGGTAATTAACCTTGCATGCGTCGAGGTCTATGTTATGAATTTTACGTCTAAATCATAAACGGTTTGTCAACTATGTTTATAAGTTAGCATAGGGCTTAAATGACTATTTGGTAATTATCCTTGTTGGCGCCTCAGCCTATGTTACGAATTTGGTGCCTACATCANACGAGGTCTATGTTATGAATTTGACGTCTAAATCATAAACGGTTTGTCAACTATGTTTATAAGTTAGCATATGGCTTAAATGACTATTTGGTAATTATCCTTGTTGGCGCCTCAGCCTATGTTACGAATTTGGTGCCTACATCATAAACGGTTTGGAAATTACGGCCAACTGCGCTTATAAGTTAGCATAGGGCTTAAATGAGTATTTGGTAATTATCCTTGTTGGCGCCTCAGCCTATGTTACGAATTTGGTGCCTACATTTTAAACGACTCGTTAACCGTGCTTATAGGTATGTATAGGGCTTAAATTACTATTTGGTAATTTTCCTTGTTGGCACCTCAGCCTATGTTACGAATTTGGTGCCTACATTATAAACGACTCGTTAACCGTGCTTATAGGTATGTATAGGGCTTAAATTACTATTTGGTAATTTTCCTTGTTGGTGTCTTGGTCTATGTTTTGAATTTGGTGCCTACATCTTAAACGGTTCGTAAACTATGCTTATAGGTTTGTATAGGGCTTAAATGTATATTTGTAGTTACATAATATTTGGGAAGACTCCGAGATAACCCTCTTAGCTTGGAATGCTAATGGATGAAGTGTGGCCGGGAGGTGACTCCTCACTCCTTGACTGCTCATTGCTAAAAAAAAAAAAGGAGTCTGAGCCACATTGTGGGGTCATTAAAAAAATATATTTTTTGTGGGAAATTAGGGACATTTTTGGGGAAAAAAGGAAAATTTTGGGGGGAAATGTGTCATATAGTAGCNTTTGGGGAAAAAAGGAAAATTTTGGGGGGAAATGTGTCATATAGTAGCCTAAATGAGTCATTTCAAGGGAAAAACTGGAAATTTCGAGGGAAAAAAAGGAAAAATTTCCGGGCGTAATTTGCCCCCTGCCAGGATCCAGGCGTCAGGCTGGGGCCAGAACCCCTCATTATATACTACTTCCGTTTAAAAAGGATGAAGACGCTACAGCGAAGCAGCTCGAGAATGATACAATGAAACGCCGTGTACAGCAATGATGGCAAGAAATACTGGCGCACCAACGAAGCTAAATTGTTCCCTACGGTGTTTGCAAATTTTTTATTTGTGTTTTGTTTTTCGTTTATTACTTATCTAGGTAGGAAAATCATGTTAAGGACAGGAATCTTGATTACAATTCCTTGTAAACAACATACTGTGATGTATCCATTACGTTTTCGGTTTGAGTTGATTGTTCAACAACAGGTTACTTCTACTTTTGCAAAAAATCCTTTTATCTTTCAATTTGTAATTTCTGTAACACAATATGTTGCAGTAAAACAATTCTTTGTATCTAAGGTGTGGATAGGTCTTTCGTTTCATCAGTTTCATACTATGACACATTTTTGACGCTATGTCATATTTTTGTTTACAAACCCAGGTGTCTTTCACCTGTTGTCAATATCTGTCGCCTCATCTTGTCTACATTACGGTTTTTTTTTTCATATTCTTGTGCTGTACCAACACACGCTCCTGAGGACCTTACAAAACACAGGGTTATCCTCGTTTATTTATCATTTCAAGTATGTAATTTTCCCATTTTTTCAAGTTAATGGGTTTAATTTCTGTCGACTTCAAATCAGTTTTATTCTTAACTGTAGAGTAGTAGAAAATGTATGTTTGAGCACAAGGGCTAGGGGCTCCGGATCTGCGGATCGGCCACCATTGTGGATCCGCTATCTGGTTTCCGGCCGCCATCTTGTTTGCAGCTGCTATCTTGGTTCCACCGGCCATCTTGTTTCCGGTTGCCATCTTGTTTCTGTCCGCCAGTTTGTTTGACACTTTATGCTCTTCCATGTCTTTTTTCATGCTCTTATTATTCTGCCTTGTTTTTTCATGCTCTATCATTCAATTTTGACTCTCTCTCATTCCATCAATTTAATGCATAAATAAATGTTAACATGGCTAACATAAAACAACCAATTATATGCGAAACAAAAAATTACTCGATGAAGCTTCAGTCCATAATAGCGATATTAGTATTGCTATCGCGCCAAGAAGTTTTTTAAAAGCTGAAATGTTCGGCGACATGAAAAAGAACGCACGTTCACAAGGGCCAACCTCAACAATGTCTACAATGCGTCAAGAGTAATGCACATTACGTGACTGGTAAAGACAGTGTTCTTTGCTTGCTGTAAAACCACATACGTTTAAACTATTAGTCGCGCAAGGGAGACGATACTGCTACGCACTAATGCAAATAGACATAAAAAAAAAANACATACGTTTAAACTATTAGTCGCGCAAGGGAGACGATACTGCTACGCACTAATGCAAATAGACATAAAAAAAAAATTATTAAAGCAAAGAATTATAAGCATTTACCAGGAAATGCATATTGCGCGAGTTTCGAGCTCTATGNAAAAAAAAAATTATTAAAGCAAAGAATTATAAGCATTTACCAGGAAATGCATATTGCGCGAGTTTCGAGCTCTATGCATCACATTAGTCTAAAAAAATACTGTTGCAAAGCCAAGAAGCACAGGAGCGATAAGGTGGACACTCCTATATGGCGAAACAAATATATTTAGATATAACATGTGAAGGAAAATAGCTGTAAGCACTAAGAAACAATCGCAATCGCATATTACACAAGCATCTGGTTCTGTATGTGGCATTATACGATGCTAGCCAAGATCAAGCTGCCCTGGTTAATGCATCAGAATAGGAAACATTTATCTTACGAACCGATCGCAATGAAACCTTAAAATTCAGATTACACCCAACAATCACAATCTGCATCAGTACCGGTGGAACGCTTCACCCCTCTCCATCTTGCAGTGATCAACTAATATCCTGAGAATCTGTAACGCAGCACAGGTGGTCGACTGATGGACTCCGAGGCTGCAATCTTGGATTCTGCCTTCTTGTTTTAAGTCGCCATCTTCTTTGTGGTTACCATGTTGATTCCGTCGGCCAGATAGTCGGCCGACGATGCAGGCAGAGTGCAGGTCTCGGCAAGTCGAAGGGATAGTATCTAATACTAGCCAAGAGAGACGCATCAGGCTCCAGGGTGGCAAACCAGCAGTCATACATGCACTTCCCTTTACGAGGCGACTGCAATTTNAGAGAGACGCATCAGGCTCCAGGGTGGCAAACCAGCAGTCATACATGCACTTCCCTTTACGAGGCGACTGCAATTTTAAAGTACAATGTAAGAATTTTTTTCGTTTTAAATATTGTATACGCATAGATATTTCGAAAAAAGTACCATTTATTTTAAGATAACAGTAAATGTGTGAGCTTTGTAATAACTAGTAAGAAAGAATTGCAAAATAAAAATTTCAACGATATGCTTACATTTGTCCCAAAATATATGTGCCCAGGCAGCGCTGGAGACAGTGCACCGACATCAAGAATAAGGTACATAGAATCATTCCAAAAGTAAGCACAATCATTTCACAGGAAAAAAAATACTACATGATATGCAAATAAAACTTATGTGTTATATCTATGTATTTAAGTCCCAAACACATTATGCAAAACCCGCAAGCATTAGGAAATAACTACAACTAGGTACACGCAATCAAGTGATAATATCATATCAATCCTGTATGTGCCTGCAGAGACTCGGGGATAGTTATGTATTCATTCATTTTATTTACAAAATCACACACTTACATTATATTAAATTCAATAAATTTTCTTGCTCTGAAGTCATCAATAATAGAATTTTTCACTTCACTGAAAGAAATATATCCAGTTCATAGCAACGTAACCAACATCAGCAATCTACCAACCAAGTAATTTCTGTCTTCGGAAAATAAGTAGCTATACCATACGACTTCCTTCGCAGAAAGTTCATGATACATGCCTGCATGTTTTTTTTTTTTCTGTAATGAGCATGTTGCGAGGTACCTCATGATCAGAGAACAGAGTTCGAATCCACGTTTCTTCTGCCCCAACTTCAAGTAGCCCTCATCTTCAGCAATACGTTTACGCTATTGTTTGCAGATGCTGATACTTTATCATCATTAGTAAAATATGTATATTTAAGTATTGTTTTAACATCGCCATCAACAGTCTTTGAGGCATCATTTCGTTCTCGCAATCCTGACTAGTTGTAACATNTGAGGCATCATTTCGTTCTCGCAATCCTGACTAGTTGTAACATCATGTTTGTTGTTTACAACTTCTGTAGAACCATTTGACTAGCACTTCCCATACTAAAATGTCTACAACTCTTTTATTTTCTTCAATGCCTACTGTTTTGAAAAACAATGCCATTCCTGGTAATGTTCTGAGCGTTGAATTGGCTGCCTCCCATGCGTAGAGTTTTTCAAGTTATTGCTACCATTACCGACACACAACATTGCAAGAGCTGGTGGAAGACATATCGGGAGAGAGCAGCAGCAAAACTGAAAGATGAACGACTGTAAAGTAGATGAGTAGCCAAATTTTTAACGTTGCAGACTAGACTGCGATCGACCTGATAAGGAAACATATTACAGTGAAGCAATCATGCTGCCGTTTGCAGCACATAGCCAGCAGTCATCTACTGAGGCAACCCAAGACGGACAATGCAAACTNAAGCAATCATGCTGCCGTTTGCAGCACATAGCCAGCAGTCATCTACTGAGGCAACCCAAGACGGACAATGCAAACTACCATGTAGTGTGAATAGTATACAAGCAAGTATCATGTAAGAACGGTTGTCATTTCTTTGGCAAGTGCAGTGGAAGAAAGTAGATTGTTACGACTTCATTCATCTACTGCGATTGCCTAATTGGTTACAATGCGAAGACCGAATCAATGGTTGAAAACTTACCATCTATACCACTGGCAGCATAATCAACAGCAAGCGACCTTGGAGAGTCGCTACATACATTATGGAAACAATGTTACTTCTGTGGAAATAATTTTAGTAAGCCTGTAACGCACACCGAATTGAAATTAGTCATTTCATGTTCAGCCCATAATACGAGACGTACTTCTGCGATATCTGTAATGCAGTGTTTACACACAATGGTATCCTGTATATAGATAGTAAAAAGTGCAAAGGCAATGTATGTTGTTTATCGGCAAGCGAGTGCAAGTGTTGCGGCCAGACAATCACTAACAGCTCCAGTGTCAATTGTCATGAAGATAGGAACTTTCCATTTGCCATCACCTACCAGACCTACTTATGTGATAACTGCGGTGGGGTATATGTAAATAATGTTAGATTGAATTCACACAGCAGCAAGTTTTCTACAAAACATACACAATAATTGTTTTGCTCGAATGAAGAATAAGTTGAGCATGTATCAAATATTATTATGTATTCTTTTTATGTTAAGTATTTTAAATAAAGGTAATATGTATAAATTACTTCTCTGGTATTAATTTATTGACCTCCATTAACCAGACCTGAAACATTTCCCTATCATTAGCAAAATAAATTATCAGATTTTGTATATGTGTGGAAGAGAATTAATAATTTGTTTTAGTTTAGAGACGAACTCAGGTTCCTATACCATACCTCTAATTAGGAGATTTTTTAATGTTATATGGAAGTTATATTTTAGCACGTAAACAGACAGAAAATCACATGCAAATCTAGTTGTGCATATAAAGATTATAGGCTCATAAATTACACACACACACGCCAATTACACATGCTCATGGCAATCACCCTCATCCACCGTCTTACCTTCATCGTCATCATTTGCTATCGTATATCTCAGGTTATTGGCATTTTGCATTAGTTTATGCTGCTTGAGCACAACACAGATGACCTGCCATTTTTGTTTCTCCATTCGTCTGCTAGAGTGCACAACATCCGTTTGCTAGGGTCATATGGGTCTTCAGCCATATTCGTTTCTACTGTCACCTGTCAGAGGGTGCTACTGGCATTTGTGTTACCGATGGCGGCCTGTAGGAGCACTCGTGTCGACATGCATGGCCAAATTCCGGCATGCAGCAGGCAGAACTCTGTAGAAGTATCTTAAAAATTCCAGATGAATGTGGTTGCGATCCAACCACTAATGAGTGTTGCATCTCATCGGTTCCGATAGATCGGGGAGGCTACAGTGGTGTGGTTTGACAGTGAGGGCTAAAGGTTGCAATAAAGAGCATCAGTCTAACACGAGGTCTGGGGAACCTCATTCAACATTTGAATCCTCCCCATTATTGAAAAATTAATTCACATAATAAATAATGATGGACGAACATGTAAACAAATGCGCTGCGACCACGAAGTCGTATCGAACCGCTACAATAAAATAATACCTATTTGTTCCACATTCCATAATAATTATATCAGTCTTGCTATTGCGTCGAGAACTGTAATTTGAAGATGGAATCCCCAGCAACAGGATAATTACATATGTTCACGAAAACAAACCTAAAAAAATATCTACAATATGCCAGGAACAGTACACTATTTGCCAGCTGTTATAATTTTTAGACGCATTACACGAGTTTAAAGGCCGTGTTACTTTGCTTGCCAGTAAACATCGTGCATTTAAACCATTGGTCATTCAAGACACGATACGGCTATGCGCTGATACAAAAATATCTAAAAAAATTATTATGATATAAATAGTTATAAGCATTTATCAACCTTTGCATACTGAGCTGGCAATGAACGCAGTACATTATGTTGGGCTAAAAAAATACCATCGCGAAACATGGGAGCGATAAGACCGGCACTGATATGCACTGATGCCGGCATATATAAGAAGTAAAAATAGTTAAAATCACCTAACAACCAACACGTATTGCACTAGCGGCGAGCACTCTACATCGTATCAGTCGTTGCCAGACAAGAACATTGTGACTGATAACCGATGTGGTAGCCTGGGTTAGCACAGCAGAATAGCAAACGATTTTCCCCATATAAACCCCCAGACCGAGCTATGCTATAGTACAGAGGCACACGAATTATACTACAAACCATAACATAATATGCAGGCTTCGAGCATCGTACGTCATATTGTGCTAATATAAAATACTTTTGCAGAGCCGAGAAGCACGGAGGCGAAGAGGTCGACAATGCTACAAGCCGATGCAATTTGATATAAAACTTAAATGTTTAGGATAATAGTTATAAGCACATAATGACTATCGCAATCGCATATTACACAAGTGTCAGGTTCTGTACGCTGCGTTAGACGATGCTAGTCAAGACCACACCGTACTGGTAAGTACAACAGAAAATAAACTGTTCCGAACCGATTAAAACGATACCATCCCATTCAGTGTACAGCCAACAGTCATAAAACTAGAAGCGGAGGGGCTGTGGGGGCTGTGTGGTTAGCGTGCTCACCTCACACCAAGGAAAACCAGGTTCAATACCTGGCCGGTTCACTCCCAGATTTTCGCATGTTGGAATTGTACCAGACAATGCCGCTGGTCATCGGATTTTCTCGGGGATTTCCCATTTCCCCGCTCTTTCATTCCGGCGCTGCTCCATACTCACATCGATCACCCTCATCGACTCTCAAGACCACACTGTTAAGATACACCCAAATCTGTTCACCCTCACCCTCTTCACTAGCACCTGAACGTATCTGGTGCGCCCGACGTCGTGCCATCAACTAACGGCTTGGGAAACTAAAAGGCAGCCCAGGTGGTAGACCAACGGGCACCGTGAAAAATGGCTTGGTGCTGAGGATTTTAGGATAGACCACCATATTGAGTTCCGCCATCTTGTTTCTGTTTACATATTGTTTCCTTCCGCCATGTGGTCGGCCGATGGCGAAGGCAACATATAGGTCTCGAGAAGTCGAGGATAGTTTTATGTTCCTATCGGGCTCGAGGGAGTCAAACCAGCTGCATCACACAATTGCCTTTAGAAAAAAGACTACAGTTGTACAGAAAAAGAAAAAAAATATATTTCGTTTTAAATGTTACTAATATTATAAATGTGAAAGTCTGTGTGTGTGTGTGTTTGTTACCACTCAGCTCATTAACTACTTAACGGATTTTGATAAAATTTTGGTATGTGGGTAGATTAGGTCTACAAATAGGACATAGGATACTTTTTGTCCCGGAAAATTACACGGTTCCGGTGGAATAACAACAAAACCTGATTCTGCAATAGCAACACTCACCTCCATAACGACTGATAGGATTTTGATTAAATTTGGTATGTAGTTACTTAAGATCCCGGAATAGGACGTAGGATACTTTTAATCACGGGAAATTGTACGGTTTCTGTGGAATAACAACAAAACACAATTCTGCAACGGCTGAGAACTTAACCGAAATATATTTTTTCCTCTGGTTGCAGAGTCTATCAGGCTGCCCAAGTACCTCTGAAAGGACTTAACGACTGCTATCAATCGATAACAACCGGAACCGAATATTCAATGTGCCCTTCGAAGCCCGGAAGCGCTCAGATGTTATGCCACTAAATGGTCACCCATACAAATGTGTGCTGCTGGGAACGTTGCTTAACTTTGGTGTTTGATTAAGATCCCTCAGCGAAGTGCAAAAAGTAGCACCTGGGTTCACCTATTACTAAATGTACAACATGATCAAATTACGTTTTAATTTTCATACATAGTCGCTGGAAAGCGGAAATGTGGTAACTAAGCGATATTTCCACCGATACTCTCCAAAAACAGTGTCCTACTTCTTGGCTATCGGGTAAAAATATTTCCTTCCTTTTGGGTTGCCCTAATAAGTTAAACATCTAGGCCAACATAGTATAATTTAATTATTTTGTTTTTACATAAATGAGTTGTCTTTTTCCAATTGTACCCGGGCGAAGACAAGCCGGTTTGCTAGTATTATATAAATGTACTTATTTTTTAAGATAAAGAAAAACATGTATGAAGTCATGCGACCTCGACCTAAAAAATTTGTGTCATCATATCGAACATCTACCGCTTAAAACATAAAGGTGTCGCGATTTTGTAAAATCGTTTGAAAAATCGCATGACCTTGAAGCTGAAGATGAGCCGCGCCCCCATCTTCAGTCGCCAAGGTCTTATGATTTTTCCTGTTATTACAAAATTTTCTAAAAAAAATATCGCGATTCTTTATAGTTTTAAGTTGTAGATTTTGTTCGAGATCGTAGCAAAATTTGAATGTTGCAAAAGGTGAGGTCGGCATGAATTACAGCTTTTACTAAAAATATTTCCACAGTTGTAACATTATTTCCGCAATATATCTAGCCACACTCTAGGGTCCCTTGCTCTTGACGATGCTGCCAGTGTTACAGATGGTAAGTCTTCATATTGTAACCAAGTATGCAATAGCAGTAGATGAATGTAGCAGTTAGAATCTACTTTCCTTCACCGTGTTCGCCAAAGAAATGAAAACCGTTAGTACATGATGCTCGCTCGTCTCCTTTTCGCACTACATGGTAGTTTTCATTTCCGTTTCCAGTTGCCTTAGTAGACAACTGCTGGCTATGTGCTGCAAACAGCCGCATAGTTGCTGGACTGTAACATGTTACCCTATTAGGTCGATCGCTTTCTATAATACGAAGTTGGCAATTCGACCACTCATCTACTTTACAGTCGTTTATCATTCAGTGTTAGAGGTGCCTTGTTTTCATTTTGCTGCTGCTCTCTCCCGATGTGTCTTTCACCAGCTCCTGGATTGGGGTGTGTCTGTAATGGTAGATTTAACTTGAAAAACTCTTAGCATGTGAGGCAGACAATTCGAACGCTCACAGCATTTCCAGGATTGGCATTGTGTTTCAAAACAGTAGGCACTAAGGAAAATAAAAGAACTGTAGACATTTAAGTATGAGAAGTGCGAGCCAAATGTTCCTACAGAATTTGTAAACAACAAACATGTGTCTCTAAGATGTAAAGTGAAAAACAAAAATGTTACAACTAGTCAGGATTGCGAGAACGAAATGATGCCTCGAAGACTGCTGATGACAATGTTAAAACAATACTTAAATATACATATTGTACTAATGATTATAAAGTGTCAGCATCTGCAAAGCAATAGCGTAAACGTATTGCTGAAGATGAGGGCTACTTGAAGTTGGGGCAGAATAACCGTGGATTCGAACTCTGTTCTCTGATCATGAGGTACCTCGCAACATGCTCATTACAGAAAAAAAAACATGCAGTCATGTATCGTGAACCTTCTGCGAAGGAAGTCATCTTGTTTTGCTACTTATTTTCCGAAGACCGCAATGACTTGGTTGGTAGACTGCTGATGTTGGTTCCATTGCTGAGCACCGGATATCTTTCTGTCAGTGAAGTGATAAATTTGATTATTGATAATCTTAGAGCAAGAGACTTTATTGAATGAAATAATATGCATGTGTGTGATTTTGTTAAGAATATGAATGAATGCATAACTCTCTCCCAGTCACTGTAGGCACATACAGGTTTGGTAAGATATAATCACCAGATAGCATGTACCTAATTTCAGTTATTCCCTAAAACTTCTGTATGTGGTATGATGTGTTCGGTACTTAAATGTGTAGATATAACACTGATGTTTTAATTGCATATCATGTAGTTTTTTTTNGTGGTATGATGTGTTCGGTACTTAAATGTGTAGATATAACACTGATGTTTTAATTGCATATCATGTAGTTTTTTTTCCTGTGAAATTATTGTGCTCACTATTGGATATATTCTATATACCTTATTCTCGAGGTCAGTGGATTGTCTCCAGCGCTACCAGGGTACAATATGCATTGTAAATACATAGTTGAAATTTGTTTGTTGCCGTGATTCCTTACTAGTCATTACAAAGTTCATACATTTACTGTTTTTTCCATACAAATGGTACTTTTTGAAAATATGCATGTGCATGTAATATTTAAAACAAAATAAATGTTTTAACTTGCTCTGTATAACTTATGTCTTCTCGAAAAGGGAAGTGCATGTATGACTGCTGGTTTGCCACCCTGGAACCTGATGTACCACTCTCAGCTAGTGTTATGTACTATCCCTTCGACTTGCCGTGACCTGCACTCTAGCTGCACCGTCGGTGGGCCACCTGACCGTTGGAAACAACAAAGTGACAGGAAACAAGATAGCAACTGGAAACAAGATCGTGGGATCCAAAATGGTAGCCAATCCCCGGATCCTCAGCCCCCTGCCCCTTTCCAAGGAGCCCATCAGTCGACCACCTGGGCTGCCTTACAGATTCTCCAGATGGTATTTGATCGCAAAATGTTGGACTGGGTGAATGCGTCCCACCACTAGTTATTCAGGCTGTGAATGTTGGCTGTAATCTCAATTTGACAGTTTCGTTTGATCGGTTCGTAAGAGAACATTTTCCTATTCTGATGTACTAACCATGGCTGCCTGGTCTTGACTAACATCGTCTAACGCTGCGTACAGAACCCAATGAGTGTGCAATATGTGATTGCAATGGTTAATAAGTTGTGATAACTATTTTCCTTTAAATTTAATATTTATATCTGTTTGCATCAGTGTGTAGCAGTGTTATTATTTTCGATTCTGTTCTTCTCGGCTTCTCAACAGTAGTTATTTTAGACTATATTGTTGTATAGTGCTTGATTCTCGTGCAAGATGCATTGGCTGGCTAATGCTTATAACTATTTGCTTTTATAATATTTTTTTATATCTGTTTGTATCAGCGCCCATCAGTGACATNGTGGTATGATGTGTTCGGTACTTAAATGTGTAGATATAACACTGATGTTTTAATTGCATATCATGTAGTTTTTTTCCTGTGAAATTATTGTGCTCACTATTGGATATATTCTATATACCTTATTCTCGAGGTCAGTGGATTGTCTCCAGCGCTACCAGGGTACATATATGCATTGTAAATACATAGTTGAAATTTGTTTGTTGCCGTGATTCCTTACTAGTCATTACAAAGTTCATACATTTACTGTTTTTTCCATACAAATTGTACTTTTTGAAAATATGCATGTGCATGTAATATTTAAAACAAAATAAATGTTTTAACTTGCTCTGTATAACTTATGTCTTCTCGAAAAGGGAAGTGCATGTATGACTGCTGGTTTGCCACCCTGGAACCTGATGTACCACTCTCAGCTAGTGTTATGTACTATCCCTTCGACTTGCCGTGACCTGCACTCTAGCTGCACCGTCGGTGGGCCACCTGACCGTTGGAAACAACAAAGTGACAGGAAACAAGATAGCAACTGGAAACAAGATCGTGGGATCCAAAATGGTAGCCAATCCCCGGATCCTCAGCCCCCTGCCCCTTTCCAAGGAGCCCATCAGTTGACCACATGGGCTGCCTTACAGATTCTCCAGATGGTATTTGATCGCAAAATGTTGGACTGGGTGGATGCGTCCCACCACTAGTGANCTAGCTGCACCGTCGGTGGGCCACCTGACCGTTGGAAACAACAAAGTGACAGGAAACAAGATAGCAACTGGAAACAAGATCGTGGGATCCAAAATGGTAGCCAATCCCCGGATCCTCAGCCCCCTGCCCCTTTCCAAGGAGCCCATCAGTTGACCACATGGGCTGCCTTACAGATTCTCCAGATGGTATTTGATCGCAAAATGTTGGACTGGGTGAATGCGTCCCACCACTAGTGATTCAGGCTGTGAATGTTGGCTGTAATCTCAATTTGACAGTTTCGTTTGATCGGTTCGTAAGAGAACATTTTCCTATTCTGATGTACTAACCATGGCTGCCTGGTCTTGACTAACATCGTCTAACGCTGCGTACAGAACCCAATGAGTGTGCAATATGTGATTGCAATGGTTAATAAGTTGTGATAACTATTTTCCTTTAAATTTAATATTTATATCTGTTTGCATCAGTGTGTAGCAGTGTTATTATTTTCGATTCTGTTCTTCTCGGCTTCTCAACAGTATTTATTTTAGACTATATTGTTGTATAGTGCTTGATTCTCGTGCAAGATGCATTTGCTGGCTAATGCTTATAACTATTTGCTTTTATAATATTTTTTTATATCTGTTTGTATCAGCGCCCATCAGTGACATNGCTGGCTAATGCTTATAACTATTTGCTTTTATAATATTTTTTTATATCTGTTTGTATCAGCGCCCATCAGTGACATCTCTTTTGCGCTTCTAATGTTTTAAATGCATTTAGTTTCATGGAAAGCAAAGGAACACAGCATTTAAAAGTCGCAGAGTGTGTATCGTGCTTGACGCATTGTAGGCACTTTTGAGGTTGTCCCTTTTGAACATTCGTTCTTTTTCATGTCGTAGAGCATTTTAGCAGAGCGATAGCATTACTGATATCGGTATTATGGACTGTGGCTCCATCGGGTAATTTTTTATATATATCGTGTCTCTTTATGACATCATGCTGGTGATGTACCTGCATACATGCCAGTCCTTTATTAATTGTTACACTACTGATTTTTTCATTTAAATATGGTTTTATATAATTTACATTCGGTTCCCTGGCACTTATGTTGGACTGACTGTGTTTATTTGTATTAATGTGTTNTATGGTTTTATATAATTTACATTCGGTTCCCTGGCACTTATGTTGGACTGACTGTGTTTATTTGTATTAATGTGTGATGTTTTATTGTAATATGCGACTACGTATGTATTGTTATCGGTGCAAATGTATACCCCTTTTGTTTCAATGTATGGCTGGTTGTTAAGTGTTACACTTGCCAACTATGCCTCGGGCCGCTGGCTCTTGTGTTCGGCTGACTGTGTTTGTTCATATTATTTTATTTGTATTTTACTGTTACCCTCGTTTATGTACATCATGCTCGTAGTGTATATACCGCGATTTGTTTCGCATATAATTGGTTGCTGCATGTTTGCAATGCGAACATTTATTTATGCATATATTTCCCTTTTATATATACAACCTGGTAGTCAGTGGACGAAGGGAGACTAGCTGTAACCGAATGGATCCAAATTGTTAGACACATGTGGCAGCAGACGGCGAGGGTGGAGGTGGGCGATTGCAGAGTTTTTGCAGGCCAATGCGAACGTATGATATTTCAGGCCCTACACTCTTATATGCATCGATAACTTTGCGACACACTTTTATGTATACTTATCTTAATTTTATTTACATGTGTCGACGGTTCTTACATGTTACCGAAATTCAAAGTTTCGAGAATGGCGACCAACTATGTTTATAACCGGACTTAATTCTTACTTGCCCTATATCCTTGACTGCAGTCGGAAGTGATGCCTGTGATATTAATTTGGTGACTATATCTTAAACAGTTAGTAAATTAAAGCTAACTATGCTAATAAAAGATTGTAAGAGATACTTGACCAAATCATCCCGCTCGTCGCAATGTGTGCTGCGTATGATATGAATTTGGTGGCTATACCTCTAGGTGATGGGAAATGGCTGTTTACTGTGCTTATAAGAAAGGATATGGTTTTATTACCTTGAAACCCTCTACGATGTTGGGAGTAATGCGTGTTATTTAAATTTGAATTTATATTAGCATACAATTCTTTCGGGCGCAGGATACATGATTCAGAAGTCAGGGGCCATTAGCCATCTCGGTTTATCGAGGTGGTCTGGGGAAGGTATGTTGTGACCGATGACCTTGACATTCACCTTGACCTTGATCCCAATTTTTAAAGAAAGTCGAAAAAATCTAAAAAATAAAAAAAATTAGAAACATTTATTGTTACCTTCACACTCACCCCAACAAACCCTAATAACGCTCTCTCCCCACCCCACCACAACCAACCACAATAAATTAAGAAAAATCGCCAAATATTTTTTTAAAAATTTAGAGAAATCGAGGAACATATAAAAGTTAACCTCACACCCCTTCCACCTCCCTCACCCTACCCCCCTCTCCAACAATTAAAAAATTCGAAAAAAAAAGCAAAAAATAATTTTAAAAATCGAAGAGCCCTTTATGTTACCCTCAAACTCATTCCACCATTCTAACTTCACCCCCTCTCCACCCTCTCACAATCCCAATTCTTAAAAATCGAGAAAAGTCACAAACATTTCTTAAAAATCGAGTCACATATAACTTTAGAACTTCTACCCTTGCTCACCCGTCCACCNTTAATTTTATTTACATGTGTCGACGGTTCTTACATGTTACCGAAATTCAAAGTTTCGAGAATGGCGACCAACTATATTTATAACCGGACTTAATTCTTACTTGCCCTATATCATTGACTGCAGTCGGAAGTGATGCCTGTGATATTAATTTGGTGACTATATCTTAAACAGTTAGTAAATTAAAGCTAACTATGCTAATAAAAGATTGTAAGAGATACTTGACCAAATCATCCCGCTCGTCGCAATGTGTGCTGCGTATGATATGAATTTGGTGGCTATACCTCTAGCAGATGGGAAATGGCTGTTTACTGTGCTTATAAGAAAGGATATGGTTTTATTTCCTTGAAACCCTCTACGATGTTGGGAGCAATGCGTGTTATTTAAATTTGAATTTATATTAGCATACAATTCTTTCGGGCGCAGGATACATGATTCAGAAGTCAGGGGCCATTAGCCATCTCGGTTTTCGAGGTGGTCTGGGGAAGGTATGTTGTGACCGATGACCTTGACATTCACCTTGAACTTGATCCCAATTTTTAAAGAAAATCGAAAAAATCTAAAAAATAAAAAAAATTAGAAACATTTATTGTTACCTTCACACTCACCCCAACAAACCCTAACCAACGCTCTCTCCCCACCCCACCACAACCAACCACAATAAATTAAGAAAAATCGCCAAATATTTTTTTAAAAATTTAGAGAAATCGAGGAACATATAAAAGTTAACCTCACACCCCTTCCACCTCCCTCACCCTACCCCCTCTCCCCCAATTAAAAAATTCGAAAAAAAAAAGCAAAAAATTATTTTAAAAATCGAAGAGCCCTTTATGTTACCCTCAAACTCATTCCACCATTCTAACTTCACCCCCTCCCCACCCTCTCACAATCCCAATTCTTAAAAATCAAGAAAAGTCACAAACATTTCTTAAAAATCGAGTCACATATAACTTTAGAACTTCTACCCTTGCTCACCCGTCCACCNAGAAAAGTCACAAACATTTCTTAAAAATCGAGTCACATATAACTTTAGAACTTCTACCCTTGCTCACCCGTCCACCACGAACACCTCGCCCACCCCTCCAACAAAAATGATCATTGGCCTTCAAATATTATTCCTCAACCCATTTTAAATAAATCGTATCTACCCATTGGCCGCTAAATTACGGCTTTATCATATATTTGCCCAAAATTGGACATTTTATATACAGTTTTCTAGTTATTTCTTTGTTATCATCTACCGCCAGAGAGCTCCCATGTCTTCCATTTCTGAACTGTTTTTAGCGACTCCAAACATAACGTATTTTCTATTTTACTATATATGAAATTTTAAGGGCAATCTTTAGAAAAAAACCAATAAAACACAACATATTTTTAAAATGAGAAAATACATATACATAAAGTAAATTTATCTTTTACACATTGTTTGTATATTGTAACACATTGTTCCCCAGTGAGTCCTGGTTTTCGTTGGTAATCGTTTTAATGCTTAAAACACTGTCTGCAGACATGAATTTTGAACCCAAGCGAAGTAATTTGTGAGTTAACTGGCCTTGAAAACTTTTTATGTTACAATAATGCGAAATATTCTTAGTTTCGTCCTTCACTATCAGAAGATTCATATGTTCNCTTGAAAACTTTTTATGTTACAATAATGCGAAATATTCTTAGTTTCGTCCTTCACTATCAGAAGATTCATATGTTCAGTTTTCTAATTTTTTTTCACACATATTTGTACCAACTTTTCCTTAGTATTTAGTGAGTACACAATTACAGACACCCCAGGGTTGTTGTTCTCATAGCAACTTATTTGCTTTAGAGGAGTCGGAAAATNAGTGAGTACACAATTACAGACACCCCAGGGTTGTTGTTCTCATAGCAACTTATTTGCTTTAGAGGAGTCGGAAAATCCAGTCCGCTAAAACCAAACTTTTCTTCCACCTCAGCATACCATTTTTCCACATGCTGCGGATTAGATGACTTAACCAATCCGGCCAAAACTTACCACTTGAAACATTGGTTGTCATATTTGATGGATTGATTATGGCAAGTTTGTATTTGATAAATTCTGGAAGGCCAAAATAAAGCGACAGCTGTTAAGGTCCATCATCTATATTACATGGAGGAAGCCCTTTGCAAATATTCATATGCACCCTTAGACTATCCATCTGTGAAATCGACAAACCACAGTTCGAACACTTGTACTATATTTGGGTGGGCCTCTTTGTACAGCCACTCTTTTCTTGCCGACGGGCATTGCTGTTGCAAGAGAGGGTTTTATCACAGCAGTGACAAGAACGACTCGATATCGACAACGATTTTTTCATACTATCCACAGGTACATCACTTACCGATGGTGCCATCGTTGCATCATCAGTTATTGTGCTGGGTAGCAACGTCATGTTTACATCGTAATCATTACACACTGCAGTACTTACAAGTCCATCACAGGTTCCTGGTGACAACGCTATACTTTTATGCTTTTTGGGTTTANATTACACACTGCAGTACTTACAAGTCCATCACAGGTTCCTGGTGACAACGCTATACTTTTATGCTTTTTGGGTTTACATATTTTTGAATGTCTGAATAGATTGTCTGTAGGAGTAAACAGGTGAAAACACTTTTCAAATTTATATGCCATGAGGGACGGGTTCATCATACAGTAATGCTTTTCGNGTTTACATCGTAATCATTACACACTGCAGTACTTACAAGTCCATCACAGGTTCCTGGTGACAACGCTATACTTTTATGCTTTTTGGGTTTCCATATTTTTGAATGTCTGAATAGATTGTCTGTAGGAGTAAACAGGTGAAAACACTTTTCAAATTTATATGCCATGAGGGACGGGTTCATCATACAGTAATGCTTTTCGTGTCGTCTAACATTGATGCTATTCATAACGGCTTCATTACAGTACATGCATCGAAGTCTTGACACTGTTGGCTCATGTCGCGATGACGATGGAGCTCCTGAAGGTGACCCAACCGAAGAGGTCGATGGCATTGTCGACGTCACGCCCGACCAAGGCGATGGTAAAGCTGCTGTCATGCTAGAACAAGGTGATGGTAATGCTGCTATAATGATCGAACAAGCGGATGACATTGCTGTTGTAGGCAATCCACAGAAAGTTGTCAGTACCACACCCGATGAAACCGATGGCAATGCTGCTGTAGGTGGTCTACCCGATGACTCTGGAGCATCAGAAGACAATGTTGAAGCAAAATAAGATGTCGACTTTACATATTAAATTAGACGATCCATACATATACTTTTTCATCGACATACTAGCAAGCCCCACAAGGTGCCGCCTACTTCATTTATATTAGTCACCTTCGCGTTTCCTTTCCCCCTCTTCTTCCATACATTATTTTCTTCCCTTCACAACACCCGCAAACACCTCTCTGTATTCCCCTCCTTCCAACACTCCTTTCTACACTCCCCCCCTCCATTCCAAAACCCTCTTTCCCCTCACCCACCACAAACTTCTCTCTTTCCCATTTCACTGCATATTTCAAACTGAAGGCATGACTGTGTACATTCCCAGTTTTATCCATACGAACCCCTGCAGGTTTCCTCCTATTACCACAAATAGGTAATGAAGAATAAGAAATTTGAGGATTTACTTTATAATAGTTTATTTAAGGAAAAAAATTTTAGTCTAATGAGTAAGGGTAAAAACCACATTTAAATGGTTTTACAATCACAATGTATTGTATAGATAAATACATCATCGCCTTAACACAAAACCAAATATTCACTCTCAGTACATGATTTTTTTTTTTTATGTTCTTCGGAACCGAGTTCCAAGTGACTTCTTTTCTGGTCGTAACTCATCGATTCACGGGCCANTTTTTTTTTTTATGTTCTTCGGAACCGAGTTCCAAGTGACTTCTTTTCTGGTCGTAACTCATCGATTCACGGGCCAAGGACGAGGCGCACCATTTCCGCAGAAGCTGTGCATTCCTCCACGCACATGTCCAGTCCGGTTGTGACCTGTCGCAGTCGTGCCGCTGCTCGTCGTCGTAAAGTTTCGTCAGCTTGCACAGCGAAGGGCAGCTGTACCCGAACTGCACTTCGATGATTTCAACTTCGTTTTTGCACAAGTTGCTCAGCAATTTTAATTTGTGGGCCCCGCCATGTAATGCGGCCCTTGTGAGTGCTGCATCAGCAAGTCGCGCAGCATGTTTTCCACTTGATGGTAGAGAATCTTGCCTTCGTCCCTCTTCAGACCATGGTGGTACTTGGTCAGCCAGTCGTTCGTTTTCTTGCTCTTCTCACTCAACAGTTTCCACTAAGGTGGTCGGAAGGAGTGCGTGGGCATTTTGCCATCGTTGTCGCAGGGCACTGTGTTATCCATGAGCATGTAGCTGCTCTGACTCTGAAAGCCCTGCAGATTACAGTACATCCTGTTGCTGTCTATGCTCAATGCCGACTAAACCGATGTCTCTTATGGCTCATCGTATTTAAATCCTCTGCAGCATTCACGAAAGTATCTTGACGACTTTGTCACGACAATTGNGTCTCTTATGGCTCATCGTATTTAAATCCTCTGCAGCATTCACGAAAGTATCTTGACGACTTTGTCACGACAATTGTACGGTTAGAGTATCAAGCAGAAATCCTACATCTGTGGACGAATATTCCCATGCATAGTGTAATTGNCGCAGGGCACTGTGTTATCCATGAGCATGTAGCTGCTCTGACTCTGAAAGCCCTGCAGATTACAGTACATCCTGTTGCTGTCTATGCTCAATGCCGACTAAACCGATATCTCTTATGGCTCATCGTATTTAAATCCTCTGCAGCATTCACGAAAGTATCTTGACGACTTTGTCACGACAATTTTACGGTTAGAGTATCAAGCAGAAATCCTACATCTGTGGAGGAATATTCCCATGCATAGTGTAATCGATCCTGTAGGCGATTATATTGGAGATAATACGCGCGTCCTCTTTACTCACCTCGAACACCATGGACAGGGCCAAACTCTTGATGGTATCCAGGCTCAGTATCGGGGACTGGGTGCATCCTTAGCATGCATTTTGAATTGAGCATACATTTTATATGCCAACAGATACTCTACATTGTCAAACTTCATGTTCGTGTGCACATAGGGATAGCTTTCACTATTGAAATATATTTTCACATTTCTATTTGACATGTTTCAAATTACGAACAGCTCACTCTGACATTGTGCTGTCTTCTGGCCTGTAGCCTAACTATGAAGAACCTCGGTTTCTCGATGGTAAAACTGGACTTTACCATCCAGTTTACATACTAGCTTGCAGGGAATCTGGGGTATATCTCGAGACTCCACTGCCTAAAAGTCACCTCGATGATTTTGCATCTTCCACATTCTTCAGCATCTTGATGCGTTCTGTAGTAATCAACTCAAGGCGAGGCAGCATCCATTCGATAGACTGTAGCTTCACTTCCACTGTCACCAGGTTTTCTCCAGTACCTATGATGGCATCTGCGTGCATATTCGCTAGGAGCAGTACCAATTCCTGTTTCGAATTGATGATAATACGTTTGTAGTCTTCAGCGAATCCCTGCACATTGCTACAGGAATGCAGATCTCGAATTTCCTTCCGGGATATATAGGAACACTAGACAATTTTCTATCGCCATCCTACCATCTTGGCTGCAGTCAGCTCGTTTGGCATGAGCGAGAGGTATTTTTCTATTGATTTTGTTGTGCTGACATCTCTCGTCTGGTCCACCTCAACACCATTGAGAAAATACATGATGTGATCGATATGGTGGATAATACCATTGCATATTATTTTCATCGATGCCAGGTTGGATCCATCTTCTTTCGTCAGTGTCCCCCTCAATCGCAGGAATGACTTACAAGAGAGCGTAAAGATATCTTGGTGTTGTACGCTATTCGAAATTCCAATGATAGTGTGTATGGTCCGATCAGGAATGGCTGGTATGCGCGAAGTTCCACTTTCGTGATGCTTTCTTCAAACACGACTGTATCGTAGAAATTTATTTAATCTTCCATGGCCATCGACCACGAAGCCAAGACTACGAAGGAAAATTCGTTTGCACATGTTAACACGTTGGTAAACTCCAGTGTACTGATTGCTGGTTTGATGTGGTGCCTTATATTTTAGCTTCTGGTCTCTGTAAAACTTATTCCCATCTTCTAAAATGCAAGCATTGTGTGATTTCTTAGTTTCGNATATTTTAGCTTCTGGTCTCTGTAAAACTTATTCCCATCTTCTAAAATGCAAGCATTGTGTGATTTCTTAGTTTCGAAAGTTCACTAACTCGCCACATTGGTCGAAGATAGTCACAACGACCTCGTGTGCTCTCTTCACGATGATCGTAACATAAATTATGCTTTGTAGTGCCACGACCAGTTTAAAACCGGGAGGGACCATCTGCGAAAACTCGTGCAGTGTATCGCTCGGCCTACCATTGAGATACATGCGGCTTACCAAATTGCAGTTTATTCGTATCACATTAACAGGCAAGATGTTTACAGGTCCCGACGATTCATGGATTTTGCCGGATTCGTATATGTGTGGTTCGAACCCCAGCATAATTCTGATGGTATCCTTTTTCATAAAGTCGATATATTTACTGCATCTGGTGACACTCTTTAAAGTATTGGAATTTCCACAAAATATTAACTCTGTGTTGGGAGACAGCAAATCTTCTATGTACATTGCAATGTCGTCTGGTTCGTAAAAGCCTACGGGCAATGCTACCTCGCAGGAGAAATTATCGCTTTTCACTGAGAAAAGCATTGTCAAACTCATTGTTTATTTTCGATGATGTGTCATGTGAGAAATAGACTTGCATTCAAGAATACTTTAGCATGAGATGGCATGTTAAGGTGGACTGGGTGTACCTCGGTGAGAATTATTCGCACATACCCAAACATTTGCTTCACGATAATGCTAATGGTTTAGTGCTGTTTCGCATGGACGATATGAATTTGCGACACCTCTACGAAGACCACATCAATATGGACATGACGTTACTAGATTTATGGTGCCTGTGTTCTTCGTACTGGAAAAACAAGCATGGAATTTTGGTGATTGTAAAAGTCTGGCCTCTATATAATGGGAGGTTCCGACGTGTATTCGATCAGTCCATCATCGACCATTGAGATAGTTACAGCATATTGAAATTCGGGCAGCGTTCCTCAAGCTGCATTTTGAAAAAGGCAAAGATGGAGGTTGTCTCTTACCAAGAAACGATGGAACTTGCGATGCTGGTAGAAGAAAAATTCGAAATGTTTGCGAAAATGAACAATCCTAAGATTCTNCTTGAAAAACGCAAAGATGGACGTTGTCTTTTACCAAGAAACGATGGAACTTGCGATGCTGGTAGAAGAAAAATTCGAAATGTTTGCGAAAATGAACAATCCTAAGATTCTGCTTCTACTCATTTCGTCCTCGAAACTGGTAATAGCTTCATCTCGAAATTACACGTTGTGTTGTCCGAGCAGAATAAATTATTTTTCGCTTACTTGTCCGAGACAATGGACGAGCATCTAACGAATGTTTAAAGGCAAAATACCGACAGACTGAATGTGGCATCCACACGAAATGATGAGTATCTAAATGTGCCTAAGAATTCCATGGAGCACACATTCGCTACCTCGATTTCCTGCCTCGCCACGAAAACGGATGTTCAAAAACATAGCCGGGGCATATTGGATGCCTGGAGCGAACATCTAGAAAGGATCGAAAATTGTTTGTTGGAGATACCCTAAAAGTGAGCAACATTAACAAAGTTTTATTTAGTACGATGTCGGACATTGCCAGCGACCTGCATCAAATGATACAATCGGTTCGCTCGAAGTATTTGCTTGCCGAAAGAGCTAAACTTTCGCGTGACCTTATGAACAAGGAAATATTTATGCCCATTACTTGATGCCTAAATGTACTCAGGGAAAGCGATGGAGCACCTCTAGTCGTGAAGACCGAAGTCGACGATACTGTTGAGCCTTAGAAGANATGAAGACCGAAGTCGACGATACTGTTGAGCCTTAGAAGAAAAGGAAACATGATGATGTACAAACGGATGAGGATGATGGATCAGATGTGGATTTGGCACACAAGAAAAAGGTATGGAAGAAATACCTGAAATCCAATGCTATGTTNATGAACAAGGAAATATTTATGCCCATTACTTGATGCCTAAATGTACTCAGGGAAAGCGATGGAGCACCTCTAGTCGTGAAGACCGAAGTCGACGATACTGTTGAGCCTTAGAAGAAAAGGAAACATGATGATGTACAAACGGATCAGGATGATGGATCAGATGTGGATTTGGCACACAAGAAAAAGGTATGGAAGAAATACCTGAAATCCAATGCTATGTTTCGATTGTACCTACAATCGTACACGTCTCGTAATGATTCTACGTACTTTGTAGACAGGTATAATGATAAATGGTTCCTCGGAGTGGACGAAATAGAATTTCTACCAGGTGGGATAATCCAAGTAGGCTATTACAAGTCATGTGGAACACCTGGCCTTTACGAAATTCGATTTCCATGCTCATGGTATTTACGGAATCCGACCTACTGGAATACAAGACGTTGCTCAAACTCACACACATGCTTCAACAAGATAACAATCCCGAGACCGTTGCTAATAAGGACGAAGATCACGAATGAACCGACATACTCGCAGACCTCTTCAGGGGCCCAGCACTGAAAAGTGGGGAAAGTCTAATGAAGATAGATGGTGACAAGAACATCGACTTTGTTTTTGGGGACGATCCGAACGAACTCGTGGATAGGCTACGAATAATGATCGCTTTGCAAGGGGCTGTAAATTACTCGCACATAAACAAGATTATATCCATCGTTAAAGAACCGAAGGNACGAAGATCACGAATGAACCGACATACTCGCAGACCTCTTCAGGGGCCCAGCACTGAAAAGTGGGGAAAGTCTAAAGAAGATAGATGGTGACAAGAACATCGACTTTGTTTTTGGGGACGATCCAAACGAACTCGTGGATAGGCTACGGANAATAAGGACGAAGATCACGAATGAACCGACATACTCGCAGACCTCTTCAGGGGCCCAGCACTGAAAAGTGGGGAAAGTCTAATGAAGATAGATGGTGACAAGAACATCGACTTTGTTTTTGGGGACGATCCGAACGAACTCGTGGATAGGCTACGAATAATGATCGCTTTGCAAGGGGCTGTAAATTACTCGCACATAAACAAGATTATATCCATCGTTAAAGAACCGAAGGAGCGAGGCTACATTAAATGTGCAGGTTGTAAATCGCCCACGAACTGCATGTGGCTACCAGGCGCAACTACCTTCATCCTCAATGTCATTATTTGCGGGATAAATGACCTGTCTTAGGCTGCGCTCGTTGATATGATACCGCATGCTCGGGTCAAAAAGGGCTACAAATACATGTTGATAGTCACCGATGCCTGCAGCAAAATATTCGCCTGGGCCAGGCCTGTCAATTCGAAGAAAGCACGCGATGTCATAAAAACCATTGTGGATGTGTTGCATGAAGGACATGTACCAAAAAATGTACACACCGACCAGAGCAAGGAATTTTACAATGCAAAGTTCAAGGCCCTCATGAAAAAACATAGCATGAATAATGATTCCACAAACAGCAATACCAAAACATCTATCGTCGAGAGGTTCAACAGGAATCTGAAGGGCAATATGTGGAAGCATTTCGCCCGAAGACTTTAAGGACGACTCACTGCTTCGGACCAAGTACTCAAACCACAAGAAGAGAGACCCATGCAAGCCTAAAGCCAATATCAGAGACCTGGCGCGAATCTTCAAACAGANTACTCAAACCACAAGAAGAGAGACCCATGCAAGCCTAAAGCCAATATCAGAGACCTGGCGCGAATCTTCAAACAGAAATGTATCTTCGAGAATTGGTTCAAAGCTAATTGGAGCCCTGAACAGTTTCGTGTGCCATGTTTGAGCAACTACGCTCCGAGAACCTACTACATCTAAGATCTGAACAATGTACCATCCGTGGTTGTATTTACACCGAGGAGATCCAGCCAACAAAGATTTCACACATGTTTTTAGTCGAGAAGGTACTGAAACGACGTTACAGAAGGGTGTACGACAAGTGGTGGAGATTTCAATGCCCGCTTTAATTTCTGGGTCGCTGAAGCAGACGTCGAGATGTGAACTTGTCGTGGAAGAGGACGATGTATAAAAAAACTTTTTCTTCAATGTGTATATGTTTTCTCGTGTAATTTTTAATAATAAAAAAAATATGTCGTGTTCTTTTANAAAAACTTTTTCTTCAATGTGTATATGTTTTCTCGTGTAATTTTTAATAATAAAAAAAATATGTCGTGTTCTTTTTTTTTAAGATAGACCTTCAAATATAAAATACTGTTAGTAAAATAGTAAATAGTTTATGTTCGGAGTCGCCAAAAAAAAAAGAATTGAACTGGATGCTAAAAACTAAATTGCTAGCAAACTATATATAGTGAACATTACCGGACAAATATGTTTTAAATGTCGTAATTTAGTGGCCAATGGGACGATACGATTGATTGGTATGGGTGGATGGATAATTTTTGTTATGTACGGTTAGTGATAAATTTTTGTTGAGAGGATGATGAGAGGTTGGGGATGGTGGGGTAGGCAAGGGAAGGGGGTCTAATGTTATATGTTACTTGCTTTTAAAGAATTTTATTACGACTTTTCTTGATATTTTATTATAAGGAATGGTTAGCGCGAAGAGGGGGTGAGGTGAGGGTGGTGTGATGAGTGTGAGGGTAAAGTTATGAGATCTTTAATTTTGTAGAAATATATTTTTTTTTTGTTTATTTTTTTTATTTTTTATGATTGGATGGGGTGGGGGTAGGGAGGTCATGGTGTGAGTGTGATGGGATATGTGTGAGATTAACATTATATGATTCGCGATATTTTAGAATTTTTTAAAGATTAGATGCTATTTTTCTCGATTTTTATGATTTAAATTGGGGATGGGTGTTTGTTAGGGTTGGTGGGGTGAGTGGGAGGGTAACATTATATGTTGGTCAATTTTAAGATATTTAAATTTTAGTTCAAGGTCAAGGTCATGTGTCAAGGTCACCAAGATCCAATATGGTGGTCGGGTGCCATCACAAAATAGCTGCCCCAGGCCGCCTTGACAACCAAGTTGGCTGGTGGCTCCTGAATCATGAATCATGCGCCCGAAGGAACTTTATGCTACAACTTATGTCTTCAGCAGATGGGAAATGGTTGTCAACTATGCTTATAAGATGGCTCAGGACATACTTGACCCTACAGCCCTGATTGACCTCGGGGGCCTAGTCTATGTTATGGATTTGGCGAAAATATCTTCGGTAGATGGCTAATTGTAGCCGACTTGTCTTTTAAGAGGGCTCAAGGCATAATTGTAGCTGTGGTACATTTCGTCGTCGGAAGTGATGCCTCTGATATGAATTTTGTGGCTGTATCTTAAACAGTTTGGAAACGGTGACCAGCTATGCTTATAAGAGAGCTTGAGGCATAATTGACCTACCACCCTCATCGACATCAGAGGCGATGCAAATGATATGAATTTCACTGCTATAGCTTCAACAGTTTGGAAATTATGACAAACTATGCTTATAAGAGGGCTTAAGGCAGGGATGCTCAAACGGTCGATCGGGATCGACCGGTCGATCGCGAGAGCTTTAAATTTCTATTGCCAGAGCTTTAAATGTCGATCGTGGACATATGTCCACATTCCCTCAAGAAATTCAAAATAAGCGCCTTCCGTCGGTCACTCGTACGGCGACACTGTGATACGTAATAATTAAATGTAAAGTCACGCCGAAAAGAATGCTGCGCACCGCTGAAGTTGTCGGCGCGGCTTAGTATTGTTTGCTCCCATTGTTTGTAAAGAATGTCTTTCTGGATTAAGAAACCGCCTTGTGAGTTTTATTCCGTTTTGGTAAGTTTACAAGTTTGGTAAAACCAAACAACAATTTTATCCGTCGCCTGGAGCGCTAATCGTTATGAGAATACACCTTCGCGCTAATCGTTATGAATATTTTCGTTAGGTCACGCTCTCTTCGAAAAATGGCGGCAACGATTTACAAAATGTAAACATAATCTGATCAAAGCGCACTCGGTATAGTAACACGCGGGTATGACCGGGGCTAAACCAAAAAAAAAACATACATAGGTCGTAACATCGGCAGGCTTACCATCTGTCATGTTAGAGCTCAATTTTACCCCCTTACTTTTTTTTGTCGATCGCTGATGGTACAAGTCTGAGCACCCCTTGCTTAAGGCAGAATTGATCTACACCCTCATCGACATCGGAAACGATGCATACAATTAAAATTTGGTCGCTACAGCTTTGAACTGTTGGAAAATGGCCGCCAACTATGCTTATAAGAGGGCTTAAGGTATAATAAGCAATATCACATTGATCAGTGCTACAGGCAGTACCTACAGTAAACATTTGGTGACTATAACTTAAATGTTTCTGAAATTATGGCCAACTATGCTTATCAGTTCGTGAGGTCAGATATAGGCATACTGCATTTAAAACATGAACTGCGACAATGCAACCTCTGCATTGAACTTGAGGCTAGGAGTGGTACATAATTAATTAAAATTATTCAAAAATTGCCCTTATGCCTACTAAATTCAATGTGTCATCGAAAAAGTGCGAATAATCAAAGATCATAAGTTACTTTAGCATTCGACTTGAAAACACAAGTCCGAAATTATACAACACTTGGTACATTTAATAATACATTTATATGCTTATAAAATCTAATATAGCGCTGGTCATTTTCACATAATCTTATTTACGGACATCATATTCTTATCTGTCTAAAAACTATGAATCTATAGACACGTCACTCGAAACACTTGTTTGTAAATGCCAAATAAAAATATATAAAATAAAAATATGTAACTTTTATTTTCTAACTTTTTACTTTGAATATTTGGCTGTTGTTATCCCACAATCGAATTCATTTGAAAATACGAGTTCGTAGACACCTCGTTCAATGTACTTATGCCTGTATATGTTAGAAGTAAAATAAAAATATTATTAAAGTATATAACTTTTATTTATAAAGTTAAGCTGTACCTAATAAATGGTTGTGACATCATTGTCTAATTATTCTTGAAAATACGAGTTCTTCGACACGTCGCTTGGAACATTTATATAAGAAAATTTTACTATCTAAATAAAATTGATTAAAATAATAAATCCAAAACTTTAATATATTTGTAAATAATAAATTGATATCTATAATTGTAAAATATCATTTTCATATTTTTATGAGGACATATATATAATCATTTGGTTTATGCAATGAGGAATGTGTGGATTCTTTTAAAAGTATGTAAAAATTAAATATATAAAATCATTTAAATTGTAATATTATTTTTAAAAAATGTATNGACCGGGGCTAAACCAAAAAAAAAACATACATAGGTCGTAACATCGGCAGGCTTACCATCTGTCATGTTAGAGCTCAATTTTACCCCCTTACTTTTTTTTGTCGATCGCTGATGGTACAAGTCTGAGCACCCCTTGCTTAAGGCAGAATTGATCTACACCCTCATCGACATCGGAAACGATGCATACAATTAAAATTTGGTCGCTCCAGCTTTGAACTGTTGGAAAATGGCCGCCAACTATGCTTATAAGAGGGCTTAAGGTATAATAAGCAATATCACATTGATCAGTGCTACAGGCAGTACCTACAGTAAACATTTGGTGACTATAACTTAAATGTTTCTGAAATTATGGCCAACTATGCTTATCAGTTCGTGAGGTCAGATATAGGCATACTGCATTTAAAACATGAACTGCGACAATGCAACCTCTGCATTGAACTTGAGGCTAGGAGTGGTACATAATTAATTAAAATTATTCAAAAATTGCCCTTATGCCTACTAAATTCAATGTGTCATCGAAAAAGTGCGAATAATCAAAGATCATAAGTTACTTTAGCATTCGACTTGAAAACACAAGTCCGAAATTATACAACACTTGGTACATTTAATAATACATTTATATGCTTATAAAATCTAATATAGCGCTGGTCATTTTCACATAATCTTATTTACGGACATCATATTCTTATCTGTCTAAAAACTATGAATCTATAGACACGTCACTCGAAACACTTGTTTGTAAATGTCAAATAAAAATATATAAAATAAAAATATGTAACTTTTATTTTCTAACTTTTTACTTTGAATATTTGGCTGTTGTTATCCCACAATCGAATTCATTTGAAAATACGAGTTCGTAGACACCTCGTTCGATGTACTTATGCCTGTATATGTTAGAAGTAAAATAAAAATATTATTAAAGTATATAACTTTTATTTATAAAGATAACCTGTACCTAATAAATGGTTGTGACATCATTGTCTAATTATTCTTGAAAATACGAGTTCTTCGACACGTCGCTTAGAACATTTATATAAGAAAATTTTACAATCTAAATAAAATTGATTAAAATAATAAATCCAAAACTTTAATATATTTGTAAATAATAAATTGATATCTATAATTGTAAAATATCATTTTCATATTTTTATGAGGACATATATCTAATCATTTGGTTTATGTAATGAGGAATGTATGGATTCTTTTAAAAGTATGTAAAAATTAAATATATAAAATCATTTAAATTGTAATATTATTTTTAAAAAATGTATTTACCCCTCCCCCCCCATAAAAAATATACTTAATTTAAAACCTTGATCCAGCATATACCCTGATAGCTCAGTTTACTAAGGTGTCAACCACGCTGACGACCAAGAGATCCAGAGTTCTTTCCCACACCCTTCCATAGTGTTTTTGACCTCACAAAATAACAGCGCTCGTGGTTATCGTTAGACTACTTAAACTACAGTGAACATGATGGCGGATGACAGTAGCACACACCAGCACCTCCTAGCAGGCGATGAAGGAACTACTGCAGACGACTCCAAGATGGCAAACACACACCCACGCCCCTAGCAGGTGGCGAGAGAAGTATGTAGATGGCGGACAATGAATTCAACAAGAGTTAGAACAGGGTGGTGGGGGGAGAAAGGAAAGAGACAAGTTGGAATGAGAGAGAGAGAATATGGAATGANACAAGAGTTAGAA
The DNA here is from genome assembly GCA_002778355.1 of Clitarchus hookeri. Classification (NCBI taxonomy): domain Eukaryota; kingdom Metazoa; phylum Arthropoda; class Insecta; order Phasmatodea; family Phasmatidae; genus Clitarchus; species Clitarchus hookeri. The sequence goes on from NQII01006265.1 coordinate 92,763, forward strand.
CAGGGTGGTGGGGGGAGAAAGGAAAGAGACAAGTTGGAATGAGAGAGAGAGAATATGGAATGAAAGAGCATAAAGAAACAACAAGGAATAACAGAGAGGTAAGATTGAATGAGAGAGAGGCAAGATTGATTGATACAGCATGAAAAAAACAAGATGGGATATTACAGCACGAAAAAACAAGACGAATGAGATTGCATGAAGTGGCAAACAAAATGGCGGATAGAAACCAGATAGCGACCGGAAACAATTTGGCCGACAGAAATAAGATAGAGTTCGGATACAATATGGCGGATTCAATATGGCGGCCGATCCTCGTATCCGCAGGCCTCCAGCCCTTGTGTTCAAACATACATTTTACTACTACTCTGTAGTCTTGATATTATTTAACATCTTCGACAATCAGTTGTTACTGGTTTTCCGAAATCACGTGAGTGTTGCTCTGTAATGTATTCTCAGGCTTTCTTTTTTTGCAGTTACATCTCCGGGAACTTTCGACTTTGGCAAAAGTATTTCATGTTCACTTAAGATTTTCACTAACAACCCTCTGTCAAACTTATGTTCACAATCTGTTCGCTGGATGATGACATTTTAGTGGAGATGTTATGGGTCTCAACGACAACTCGCATCTGATTGGGATCGGTCGGGGTGGGTGCGGTAGACGGCGGTAGTGTTGCCTGTCGCGACAGGTTCGTGACTTAGACGAGTAAGTACTCGGTCTAGTGTGAACTACCCTAGTTACAACTTCTTTTCATCCAAATGTGCCGAGTTCTTACTTTATACAAATCAGATCGTTTAATTCACCTATGTTTTAGAAAGTACTTCAACAGTTAAGTACTAACTCCAGGGACGGTACTTCGTTTTATTCACATCACCCATGGAGTAATTTTTCAAAGGTTTGATTCAAAAAGTGTGAAGAAACCGCGAATAGACTAAAACCNATTCACATCACCCATGGAGTAATTTTTCAAAGGTTTGATTCAAAAAGTGTGAAGAAACCGCGAATAGACTAAAACCGTGACTTCAATGCATTTTTAACCTACCAGTGTCTTCTAATTATTTCTATGAAACAAATGACAGTATTGATGTAACATTTTTTTTTTTTTACAAAATTTCCGTATGCATTTGCTAAGCTGGTGCTCTGATGAAGGGTTATTGACTTGTCATAAACGTTTAAAAATGATCAAAAACGCTCACCTTGCATAATTTTAATGGGCTTCATACTGTATGTTGCAGTGTCAACGTGCCGATTTCTGAAGGAGAAAAACTTTTTGTAACAGTGTTACTGATAATTAAATGCATGGTGACATGTGAGTGCTAAACAAATTTTTACACTTATCAGCCACGTTGTGATTGTACTCTAGAATAAAGAAAAGTAACATAACTTTAAGTGAAGTATTTCAAAACCTATTGGCATCACAAGAAATATAGCCTGAATGATAGTTTGCTGGCTGTAGCTACTTTCAATCAGTCTCTGCACAGTTTAAAAATTGTACACGATTCAATCAATTACGTATCGTCAATACGTCACTTTAATATGTATCTGAAATATGCAATCTTATTTAAAGTAGCGTAGAGGATTTTTTATACAATTTGTATTGTATCAGTATGGAAACCTCAAACATAGATTGTTTTTTGTAGTGCTTATTAATTAATTATTTATATTGGCACAAAATTTGTATGCGGTGAATAAAATATTTTTTAAATAATTTTTATAATTATTTTTAACAAAGGAAAACTACATTAATGCAAATTGCAGACATTGTCACTATTTGGTTTCTTATACCCGGCACAGAACTTCTTGGCTGCTCAGAATCAGCATATTGACGTGCACTAACAAGCCCTGTTGCCACATCTATCAAGCCTCCGTCACGTCATAGTACATGTCGTGAAATATGAATTGTATATTATAAATTACAAATATATACATAAAGAAACTTTTAAAAACAGAAGAATCAATTAACCATAAGCATGTTTTATTGGTGAGTTTTATTCATTAGGAAACTGTCTGGGCAGACAAATGGCTAAAGTTCTGTTTTATGTTGATATTTATTGTGTTTGATTTTCCTATTAAAATATGCAGTTTTTTTCTGTAAAACTTTTGAACTAACATATTTGTCTTAAAATAAAAGTTACTTATCAGGAAAAACGCCCAGAGACGTAGTTCTGGTTGTATAGTTAACACAAAAACATAATTCAGGAATTGAAAAAGCAGTAGTGACAGCTGCTAGAAGGCACGGATGTTCTCGTCAGTCGAAATCCCGGCAATAGACAGTTGTGGTTTAACTACTTCTGGATTACTGATGATGTTTTAGACCTGTTAGTTTAAAACTCCTTCCGGAAAAAAAGTTTCAAAATCTATAATTTCCTGCGTAGCTATGCCAGGCGTCAGAGAGATTATACGCATCAAAGGCACGGCAGTTAAAAATTTAATTGTGTTTTAAAACAAACAAAGTTGTAAGTACACAAAATATTGTAACCAAATGCAATGAAGTTCGGTAAAAAATGGAAATCGCTATTTGCAAAAAAAGAGTAATTTGGCCGTTTCTTTGTTTGGTGAAATAAATGTGTTACTTTAATTTTATATTGATAACTGTAGCAAAACTTAAATGGTCGACAATTCAGTTCTCCCTATTAGACACCTCTCAGTCCCACCGTTTGCAATGAAAACATATATCAATATTAAGGGGGAGGGAGAATTTGAAATACTATAAGTCAGACAACATTACAAAACACGTCCACAAAGTTGCTGCTACTGTGGGAATGTTATGCTCATTTTCCGCCACAATACGTGTGTGCGAGAGCATTGCTCAGTATGGACCAGTTATGTTAAGTTGGTGAAAATGCATGCTTAATATCGACCATATATTTTCCTTGTAGCCACATCTTCCAGAACTGNAAAAACAAACAAAGTTGTAAGTAAACTAAATATTGTAACCAAATGCAATGAAGTTCGGTAAAAAATGGAAATCGCTATTTGCAAAAAAAGAGTAATTTGGCCGTTTCTTTGTTTGGTGAAATAAATGTGTTACTTTAATTTTATATTGATAACTGTAGCAAAACTTAAATGGTCGACAATTCAGTTCTCCCTATTAGACACCTCTCAGTCCCACCGTTTGCAATGAAAACATATATCAATATTAAGGGGGAGGGAGAATTTGAAATACTATAAGTCAGACAACATTACAAAACACGTCCACAAAGTTGCTGCTACTGTGGGAATGTTATGCTCATTTTCCACCAGAATACGTGTGTGTGAGAGCATTGCTCAGTATGGACCAGTTATGTTAAGTTGGTGAAAATGCATGCTTAATATCGACCATATATTTTCCTTGTAGCCACATCTTCCAGAACTGAAACTAGTTTACGGGCCAAATTTCAGAGGGTTGAGAGGTAAACAAAGAAATAACGCGCTGCTTTATGTGTTTACAAGATAGAGCAAGTAACACATCACATTTGTTTCTGTTTACCGACGGTTTAAAGGAAAAATACTTTGGAGAATATACAGAGATTAAGACTCCCCAGTTATATATGACAGTGCTCTGTTGGAGTCAATGTATGCACAACACCATTTCAGGCGGTGACCCTTGATTTTCAGTGATGTTGTTTGATAATACTCACAATTTATTTAAAACTCACTTGTATATGCTAAAAACTAAATACCAAACTCCANATTCACATCACCCATGGAGTAATTTTTCAAAGGTTTGATTCAAAAAGTGTGAAGAAACCGCGAATAGACTAAAACAGTGACTTCAATGCATTTTTAACCTACCAGTGTCTTCTAATTATTTATATGAAACAAATGACAGTATTGATGTAACCTTTTTTTTTTTTTACAAAATTTCCGTATGCATTTGCTAAGCTGGTGCTCTGATGAAGGGTTATTGACTTGTCATAAACGTTTAAAAATTATCAAAAACGCTCACATTGCATAATTTTAATGGGCTTCATACTGTATGTTGCAGTGTCAACGTGCCGATTTCTAAAGGAGAAATACTTTTTGTAACAGTGTTACTGATAATTAAATGCATGGTGACATGTGAGTGCTAAACAAATTTTTACACTTATCAGCCACGTTGTGATTGTACTCTAGAATAAAGAAAAGTAACATAACTTTAAGTGAAGTATTTCAAAACCTATTGGCATCACAAGAAATATAGCCTGAATGATAGTTTGCTGGCTGTAGCTACTTTCAATCAGTCTCTGCACAGTTAAAAAATTGTACACGATTCAATCAATTACGTATCGTCAATACGTCACTTTAATATGTATCTGAAATATGCAATCTTATTTAAAGTAGCGTAGAGGATTTTTTATACAATTTGTATTGTATCAGTATGGAAACCTCAAACATAGATTGTTTTTTGTAGTGCTTATTAATTAATTATTTATATTGGAACAAAATTTGTATGCGGTGAATAAAATATTTTTTAAATAATTTTTATAATTATTTTTAACAAAGGAAAACTACATTAATGCAAATTGCAGACATTGTCACTATTTGGTTTCTTATACCCGGCACAGAACTTCTTGGCTGCTCAGAATCAGCATATTGACGTGCACTAACAAGCCCTGTTGCCACATCTATCAAGCCTCCGTCACGTCATAGTACATGTCGTGAAATATGAATTGTATATTATAAATTACAAATATATACATAAAGAAACTTTTAAAAACAGAAGAATCAATTAACCATAAGCATGTTTTATTGGTGAGTTTTATTCATTAGGAAACTGTCTGGGCAGACAAATGGCTAAAGTTCTGTTTTATGTTGATATTTATTGTGTTTGATTTTCCTATTAAAATAAGCAGTTTTTTCTGTAAAACTTTTGAACTAACATATTTGTCTTAAAATAAAAGTTACTTATCAGGAAAAACGCCCAGAGACGTAGTTCTGGTTGTATAGTTAACACAAAAACATAATTCAGGAATTGACAAAGCAGTAGTGACAGCTGCTAGCAGGCACGGATGTTCTCGTCAGTCAAAATCCCGGTAATAGACAGTTGTGGTTTAACTACATCTGGATTACTGATTATGTTTTAGACCTGTAAGTTTAAAACACCTTCCCGAAAAAAAGTTTCTAAATCTATAATTTCCTGCGTAGCTATGCCAGGCGTCAGAGAGATTATACGCATCAAAGGCACGGCAGTTAAAAATTTAATTGTGTTTTAAAACAAACAAAGTTGTAAGTACACAAAATATTGTAACCAAATGCAATGAAGTTCGGTAAAAAATGGAAATCGCTATTTGCAAAAAAAGAGTAATTTGGCCGTTTCTTTGTTTGGTGAAATAAATGTGTTACTTTAATTTTATATTGATAACTGTAGCAAAACTTAAATGGTCGACAATTCAGTTCTCCCTATTAGACACCTCTCAGTCCCACCGTTTGCAATGAAAACATATATCAATATTAAGGGGGAGGGAGAATTTGAAATACTATAAGTCAGACAACATTACAAAACACGTCCACAAAGTTGCTGCTACTGTGGGAATGTTATGCTCATTTTCCGCCACAATACGTGTGTGCGAGAGCATTGCTCAGTATGGACCAGTTATGTTAAGTTGGTGAAAATGCATGCTTAATATCGACCATATATTTTCCTTGTAGCCACATCTTCCAGAACTGAAACTAGTTTACGGGCCAAATTTCAGAGGGTTGGGAGGTAAACAAAGAAATAACGCTCTGCTTTATGTGTTTACATGATAGAGCAAGTAACACATCACATTTGTTTCTGTTTACCGACGGTTTAAAGGAAAAATACTTTGGAGAATATACAGAGATTAAGACTCCCCAGTTATATATGACAGTGCTCTGTTGGAGTCAATGTATGCACAACACCATTTCAGGCGGTGACCCTTGATTTTTAGTGATGTTGTTTGATAATACTCACAATTTATTTAAAACTCACTTGTATATGCTAAAAACTAAATACCAAACTCCANAGTGATGTTGTTTGATAATACTCACAATTTATTTAAAACTCACTTGTATATGCTAAAAACTAAATACCAAACTCCATCTGAAATATTTTCTTGTGTTTATAATTTTTTTTTTATCAAATTGGTTTTTTAGAATAATTTCCACATAAATGTACCGCACATGAGGAACATGCACTTTACGTTAGACCAAATGTTTCATGTTATTGTTTATGCATACTATCTAACTGCCTGCCATGTAATGTGATATTCGGTCGCGAAATTTCTCCATGAGGTCCCACAAGACTATGATTAAGGATATAGCACCAAATCACATCATTTAGTTTGTTTTACGACAGTTAATAACTTGTATTTAAAAGTTACTAACCTTCCACAAATGAAACTTAAAGCAACAAGAAACTACAGCACGATAATCAAGTTCATGAAATAACGTACGAGCTGCGAAGGTTTTTGCTGTTGTTGCAGAACGTCGTTTGGTTGCACGTTCCTCAGGCAATCTGTGTTAAATTTGAAGGACTTTCTACGATGAATTAAAACAATTGTTAGAGTTTACGCATCTATTATTATGTCATTCACTCTTCTTAAAAATAAATTTGAACCAAATGTCATAAATGCATTGAATTTAATGTTTCCATGAATAACCTGCAATCGTAGGTCGTTGGTCGAATTTATCCCCACGCTCGCAAGATCAACACGTGTGTGTGTGCACGCAATATAAACCGTAAAATATCTAGTGTTCTAAATGTATAACTATAATATTTGTAGTAACAAATACAGATTACATATGATCTACCTGAACTAAAATATTAGCAGTATATGATGTAAGTATCCGATTACTCGTCACGTGGACTCCTATTAAAACCAAATCCTGTCTACACTACTGCAAGTGTGACAGCAATTATGAAATTATGCACATATTAGAAAACTACGATGTGTTTATAAGTGCGGTTAGGTGTATGGTATATGCAGTTTGGATTGTGGTATTTGTGTGATATTGTTTACGGTATGCATTAGTCAAGCAATATAAGGAGAAAATTAGTAGGAATCCTACTAATAATATAAATGCGAAATTCGGTGTGTATATGTTTGTTACCACTCAGCTCCATAACGGCTAAACGGATTTTGATGAAATTCGGTATGCAGGTACTTTAGGTCCTGGCATAGTAAATAGGATACGTTTTATCCCGGAACATTTAACGTTCCTGTGGAATAACAACAAAACGTAATTCTGCAACGGCTGGGAACGTGACCGAACTCAGCTCCATAACGGCTGAACAGATTTGGATGAAATTTGGTGTGTAGGTACTTTAGGTCCTGGAATCGGAAATAGGATACTTTTTATCCTGCAACATTAAACGTTCCTGTGGAATAACAACAGAACCTAATTCTGCAACGGCTGGGAACGTGATCGAACTCAGCTCCATAACGGCTGAACAGATTTTGATGAAATTTTGTGTGTAGATACTTTTTATCCGGAAATATCAGGGTTCCTGTGGAATAACAAAAAAACTTAATTCTGCAACATCTGGGAACATGACCGAAATATATTTTTCCTCTGGTGTGACAGTTTATCAGGCCACCCAAGGACCTCTGAAATGGCTTAACAACTGCTATCAATCGATAACAACCGGAACCGAATATGCAACGTGCCATCCGAAGCCCGGAAGCGCTCAGACGTTATGCCACTAAACGGTCATCCATCCAAATGTGGGCCACTGGGAACGTTGTTTAACTTTGGTGATCGAATAAGATCCCTCAGCCAAGAGCAAAAAAAAAGTACTTGGGTACACTTATTTCTAATGCTACAACTTTATGAAACCCACGTTTTGATTATCATACATCGACGCTGGAAAGCGGAAGTGTGGTAACTATGCGATCGTTGCACAGATACACTCCAAACACAATACCCTGGTTCTTGGCTATCAGGTAAAAAATATTTCCTTCCTTTTGGGTTGCTGTAATCAGTTAAAAACCGAGGCCAACATAGTATAATTTAATAACACTGTTTTCAAATAAATTAATTGTCTTTTCCCAATTTATTTATTAGTGTATCACTGTAAAACTAAATTGTACCTGGGCGAACTCGGACCGGTTCGCTAGTATACCAATAAACAGCGCATTTCTCGTGGGTGTTCAGTGATTGTTATGACGTTTATGCCGCTTCTTTTCAGAGGAGGCAGGAGAAATTAAGGATGTAGGAGTAGGACAAAGTGATTCAAGCTTTCTGAATGATATTTTCAATTTAAACCCTCAGAACTGAAATTAATATAAAAAATATCATGTGCCAAGATTAACACGTGGTTTTACATCCATCCGGAGTAACAAAGAGGGGTAAGAGTTCTCGTGAAATATCATAAGTGTATTTCGATTTACTGGAATTTTTGGGGGGTAATCAGGAACTCCGAAATAATCTACGAACATGATGGATGACGGGTCTGCAATATTCACAAAAGNATTTTTGGGGGGTAATCAGGAACTCCGAAATAATCTACGAACATGATGGATGACGGGTCTGCAATATTCACAAAAGAAATAGAATGGGTAAAAAATAAATTTGGCTATTACCATTTCAAACTTTAAAAATACCAAAGCCCTTATTAAATAATCTTTGCCTGTATTTATTATTATAATAAAAATTGTAAGTAATGATCATCACATTACGAAAAATCACAATGAGACCCATTGTGATACAAAATTTCATTGTATTAGACAAGATCCATCATTGTTAAAATATCTTTAGAAATTATCTCTAACATCTGAAGCAATGTTCAAACTTTTTCCTTTTGCTCCACGGTGTATATCACGCACGAATTCGAAATTACTTCTTTCACATAACGCAAGGAAACACGTTGTTTAAAATAATGCAAATAATTTATTTCCTGCACTTGCTAGGCAAGTTTGTTTGTAAACGAACCAAGGCAAAATAAATTATAAATATTGATTAATTTTTTTGCTTTTACATATATTGTAGATTCTAAAAAGACCGGAATGAAGACGGTGTTCAACATCATGCCCAATCTGGAACAAAGAGATCAAAGGGATGTGGGAATTTTGGATACTGAAGTGTTCAAAGGCAAGTAACAGAAGGCATGTAGTAATGAATTTGAACATAGTTCCTATCAGCAACCTCAACCCTGAACCTATGTCTGGACCCATTTGAACGTTGGTTGCACTAAGAATAAAATTAATTTGTCTTGTTTTTGCAAGATGTATTGCAAAAAAACCACAACCCTTCCTCCACGAGCGATTCCTTAAAACTGGTGGCGTCAAAACTGTTCTGGCAATTGTGCATCGTGGACAAAGCAGAAATACAATACTTTATTTGCAGAGTTTTGCCTGCGCATTCGCGACAGAGTAAAAAACCTTGCGCGTGAACCAGCCATTATATGATAAACATCTATATGGTCGCGACTTGAGTTATTGAATAAATACTAAATTTAAATTGCGTACATGTGTTCACAATTTGGTAAACGTTCACTGTAGCAAATGTCTTGTTTTTAAATCTGATAAACATACAGAGACCCACATTAATATTCGGGCAGCTGGAAAGACATGATCAATGGATATATAGAAACTGCATTTATACACATTGTGTAACAGAAATAATATCTTCCTAATTACCAAAGTTCCACAACCACTTATCATTAAAAAAAACTGCTATAGAACGTCGAAAACATCACGTAATTGTTAATTACTAACGACACTGCATACATACAGAGTCAGTTAAATATTCGGACACAATGGTAACAACTGAGTGCTTTTTTCTGGAACCACAAACATAATAACTGATAACTAATGCTTTTCTGTCAATACGAGCCTGTAAACGGTTTGGTATACTTGCAACCGAGCGTCTGGGTATACTAGTAAGAAATGTCCCTCCATGCCGTCTATAGTGCCTTCTTTAAATCTTCTTTGGACTTTACAAGCGCTGTGCGCACATAATCGTCCAGTTTATCGCAAAGGTAATCGATGGCATTCAAATCGGGACTCTGAGGAGGAGTTTCGAGCACTTGGCGGCAATTTTATAGGAGCCATTCCATTCAATTTGGGATCATGGTCTTAGTTAAACTTAAAAGTATCTCTGATTACTAGTTTTTCTGCAGTTTTGTGTAGCGATCCTTTGAGAATGTCAGCTAAAACTCCTTCACAATTATCTGATCAATAAACACCAGTTTACCAACTCCTTATTTTCCATCAGACCCATAAAGATTGAACTTCAATTCATCCACGAATAACACGTCTTGTAATTGATGTACTGGCTCATAAAGGAGCAAGTTTGCAAATGCAAGCCTCTTATGCTTGTTCACCTTACTGAAGAAATGTTTTCTCCTGGCTCCCATCGGCTCTCAATACCTCGTTGTAAATAGCCGCACAAATCTCTCAACTAAACTGCTAGCTACCCTTCCATCGCAGCCTTCTTTCCTCAGAACACGTCGTATAGTTTCAGGATTTACCTGCTTACCTGTTTCTTCCCTAAGTTGTGCTGATAGTTTCCGTCCACTTTTTTTTTCTGTTTCACCTTGAGAATAACTATAAGTTTTTCGCATTAACTTAATTTTTCAGGTTAAAATTTTTGAGCTACTGGCTCATAGTGTCTTCTTTCTCAAATCGCTGCACAATGTCGAACTCTGTACTTGTGCTTATATTTATCAATCTGGAAATATCCCAATAAGATTATTCCTAGCTATTGAGAAATATTGCGAGCTACCCTTGCTCGAAGGTTGTATTAGATGATTTACGGTCCATTGCTCTACTGATGCTCAGAACTATAAGATATATTCTCCTATGGCTTAAGCCCCAACAGCGGAAACGTGAATAAGTTTAATTTTAAGATTTATTTCCGAATATTAAAGTGACTTTGTATGTATGCTATGTCGTGATCTATTTAACATTCTATGGTCACTTTTTATGGACTATTGCTTCTGGAACGTTACCAATTAGAATAATATACATATTTTTATACAATATGTATAAATTTCTGCAGTTTCTATAAATCTATTTTTCAAGAATTTCCAAGTGTCCGAATATTAATGTAAGTCAATCTAAATGATAATGCTGCATAAGTAAAATTGTAAGTTATTACAATTGAAAGAAGAAATTTTTGATATAACTTACGAGCCTACATTCCTCAAAATGGGTGCAATTAATTTTATAATAATTTCTTCACAGCTTCGTTGGTAGGTAGGACTTGTCACGTGGAAAGCCATTTCATTAGAGATGAAACCAGAAACATATGCAACATTCATGAGACAATTACGAATATACACATGCCTTACCGGGATTCTAAACTAGGAAAATTATTACCATAAGATAGCGTGCAATAAAATGCATTACGAATGTAGGATTTGAATATAAAATCAGTAATTTTCTTCAAAAGATAGAGATTACTAACCTTAAATATTTGCAGGGCCGTCATTTAGATAATACGTCACTGAGGTTCTTAAAATATGTAAGTTTACATGATCTGCCATATCACCATTTGTGTGAAGAATAAGGTGAAAATGGATTCATTGGTACCTGATGTATGGCATAAATTCATCATAATTTGCATATGGCAATCTTCATAAATGGAGGACAAAATGTTTTTATTAGGGTATCGATGATTTTATACTGTCGATATATAAAGGCAACTTAAAATATATTACATATATAGTTTTGTATATATAGCTCAAAAACAAAGTGTTTTTATAGCTGCCCCTCTAAAAAATAAATGTCTTTCACACTTGAAAAATACATACATTTATATGACATACCACAGTAAAAATTGTCGCCAAATTTTGCAAGAATGTGTTGAATGTCACACGAGATATGACATAAAAAGTACAATTTTGTTGTGGGGCTAACAAACAAAATGGCAGATAAATAATGCTCTGTATATACAAACATGACAATTGTGATTTATACTGCCAATATACAAAAATAAGTTGCATTCTGTTTCATTAATAAAAAATACTGGGCTAAAATATTCATGTAGCAACCATTTTAAAAATAAGTGTCTGACTAACTTACAACATAGCAGTTTATACCGCCTGCTACAGTGCATTTATTTTTTTTTGCAAATTTTGGCAGAAATTATTTAACAGGTTCCCAAGGTTTTACATAACTTAATTTGTTCATGCAACACATCTTACATAATGGCAGACAAATTATATTCTGTATAGACGCATTTCATAGTTGTAATATATATTTAGCCAACATACAATGTTAATTTAGAATTGATTACATAGTTATGATGAATTAGCATTCTAAGCTAAGAAGCCTGTGTGCCCACAATTTTAANTGTGATTTATACTGCCAATATACAAAAATAAGTTGCATTCTGTTTCATTAATAAAAAATACTGGGCTAAAATATTCATGTAGCAACCATTTTAAAAATAAGTGTCTGACTAACTTACAACATAGCAGTTTATACCGCCTGCTACAGTGCATTTATTTTTTTGCAAATTTTGGCAGAAATTATTTAACAGGTTCCCAAGGTTTTACATAACTTAATTTGTTCATGCAACACATCTTACATAATGGCAGACAAATTATATTCTGTATAGACGCATTTCATAGTTGTAATATATATTTTGCCAACATACAACGTTAATTTAGAATTGATTACATAGTTATGATGAATTAGCATTCTAAGCTAAGAAGCCTGTGTGCCCACAATTTTAAAAATAGGTGTCTGGCATTCTTAAATCATACCATTTTGGACCATCTGTCATAGTACTACTTGTTTGACAAATTTAGTAGGAATCGAAAAATTTTCCTCGAGATATGACATAGAAATTTATTTATTCATGTGGCGCTTTAATACAAAATGGAGGACTAAAAATGTTTTATGTAGACAAGTTGATAATTGTAATATCTACGGCCAGCAAACAAAGTAAAGTTGGAATTAATTACATCGTTTCGACAATATAACACTCTAAGTGTATGACATACCTAAAACTTATTATTTAACATCATCTGACGCAGTACTACATGTTTGCCAAATGGTAAAAATTGTTTAAATTTTTACCGAAATATGACGAAAACTTTATTCCTTCATGTGGTGTTATTTTACAAAATTGCTGACAAAAATACTACGTGTTGGCATATATAATGGTTGTAATAGTTAGATTCAGCATAGAAAATTTGGTCGTAATTGGAGAAATGTTATACTAGATATACCACATTTACCTAAAATATTTGTATAGCCGCTATTTTTAAAATATGTACATTATCAAGTTAAAAAACGTAGGTTTACCAGAATTATCATTGAATTTCTTACAAGCTAAATTGGGTGAGAACTGCTTTTATATTTTTTGAGATAAAATGTAAAATCTTAACTTTTTTATTTCTTGCTATTTTTCAAAAATGGCGGACTAACAACAATATATTTTTCAAAATTTTATGATATGCGATGTTCTGCGGTAGTAAAAATATTGTTTATATAGTTTGAATGGTTTCCGAGATTTGACATATCACCCATAATTTTAAAACGGTCGGCCTTTTTATTGTTCGTACCCGGCTTGGTCGAAAACTATAAAAGTCAGGTGTCCTTACCTAGTACTATATATGTACCGAGTTTGGTGAAATTCGGTTGACGCGTTCAAAAATTAAAAGGGAGGTGGACACACACGCTCAGATACACACACATTCACACAAACAGGAAAGTGATCTCGTAAACCTTTCTTTCCTTCGGAAAATGGGTTAAAAATAGCAAAGTTTATGTTACTAACATACCTGGCGCCGAAGTACATTACAGTATGTTTGAAAGACACGTTTTTGTAACGGAATTTTGCACGTGTTCAAAATTTGTTTCTTCATAAAATAATGTTTTACTCCTAACTATGGTGGAATAAAGCTTACTGAAAGCATGTTTTGAATATTTTATTGTAACAAAGAATGGCACTTTTAGACTGTTATAGCTTTAAATATTCATGTAAATATCTGTGAAACTGATCTATGGCTGCGTACTGCAATTTGTAGTAAACGTTTTATCAATAAAATTGCAGGGTCACATATTAAAGACCAACAGTAAGTTTTGTAAGACAGAAACTTTGTTCACCAATTCAGATCAACTCGTGTAGTGACGACGGGACACTCATGCGCTTGACAGTGTCGCCGTTATCGATCCTTAGCTTTTGTGACTCAAACGTGTTAAACAGCTCCGGGTAGCACGCCCAACTTGAGTTATTTCGAACAACTGAGGCACAGAACAGGGAGATACAGTAGGTAAAAAAAGTATTCGTACACCCGCTGAATGCGACGGAAGAACACTTGAGGTGTTATCTATAAACGTAATAATTACAGACACAATATACACATGGAGAATTAAGAGAAAGGTTTTTATAATGTGAACTGTTCAGCATTATAAATAAAAACTGTAGATCGAACTCCTAATATATATAGTATTCGTACAGGACGGATATATGGTCTTTGTGATTTTTAAAGAGCTTTACGCCCAAGGTCAGGTTACTTGGCCTGCAGGATGAGTTTCCTACTCCTCAGTCAGCATTGCGCTATCGTGTGTAGTAGTTCAGTTAGTATGGCGCGAAATCAAAATGGAATTTCAGTGTTACAACGTGACCAGGTTATATTACTGTATAAAAAAAGCAAAAGCTATCGTGAGGCATCTAGCGGCGACGTTGTAAATAAACAATGTGTTGCATTTCATGTGTTATTTTTGTGTTTGTGCCTCAATGCGTCACTCCCGCCCATATATTACTATACAATAATTGTTTGTTTTAGTGAGCTCTATCACCCCTCAATGTTTGTCCCATGATTTTAGAATCAACCTGTATAGAGATGTTGCGCCATAATATAGTGGGAAGTGGACAGAGACTTCATCTTGAAGAGGTCATCCGATTTCAACAAGACAACGACCCTAAGCAATGTGCTTTGATGCCCTATNTGTGTTGCATTTCATGTGTTATTTTTGTGTTTGTGCCTCAATGCGTCACTCCCGCCCATATATTACTATACAATAGTTGTTTGTTTTAGTGAGCTCTATCACCCCTCAATGTTTGTCCCATGATTTTAGAATCAACCTGTATAGAGATGTTGCGCCATAATATAGTGGGAAGTGCACAGAGACTTCATCTTGAAGAGGTCATCCGATTTCAACAAGACAACGACCCTAAGCAATGTGCTTTGATGCCCTATNACAGAGACTTCATCTTGAAGAGGTCATCCGATTTCAACAAGACAACGACCCTAAGCAATGTGCTTTGATGCCCTATGAATGGCTGCTTGTTAATGCCCTCAGAAGACTTCTCGCTCTACCTCACAGTACACATATTAATTATGAATCAAAACTGTGGGATTATCTTGGCAAATAATTAAAATAATTCCGTCAATCTAAAAAAACCACAACTTCAAGAAGATCTCTCAGATGCGTGGTCCAACATCTCTAAAGAATAGGTAAACCAGAATTATAGTAAGCACATTGCCACTGCGTCTTGAACCGGTAAACCATGATAAAGGACGGCACAAGAAGTATTTAAACTCTCTTGAAACTAAGGCTTATGAATTTTCCGTTCTCTTTCATTATATTCCATTTTTTTTTANAAGAAGTATTTAAACTCTCTTGAAACTAAGGCTTATGAATTTTCCGTTCTCTTTCATTATATTCCATTTTTTTTTAGAGTGTTACATGAAGGTTTTATTTGTATATTTTGATCATTCCTGTAAATCTAGTAGTGGTTGTACAGCGAAGTGTTTTGCTTTCGTTATATTTATAACTAAATGTTCTTATATNATTCCTGTAAATCTAGTAGTGGTTGTACAGCGAAGTGTTTTGCTTTCGTTATATTTATAACTAAATGTTCTTATATTGTTTAATGTTACATAACATGAAATATGTACTTCAAAATGTTGGTGTACGAATAATATTTGTACGTTGTGTTATTTGGACAAATTTGGAATGTGTACATTTTTAGGAAATAAACAAGATTGCAAACACGTTCAGTAAATTCAGTTTCAAACGCGTACTTTGGAATTATTGTATGTGGCCGTAGATATGCCACTGAGATGGCCATGGTTTTGTCCCATGATTGTCAAAGATGCGATGTTGTTTAGGTATAAAAGATAATGTTGTGCACATAATGTCACAAGTCATACTCTTGCCATTGTCAGCATGACAAGCCAAGTTGCAGAAGTCGCTGTACTTTACTTAAGTTGTGAAGCCAAATTATATATTTATTGTTCGTTTATAACTGATGAAATTATGCGCATACAGATGTACAATAAAGTTAAGGCTACAATGTCGGCTAAAGTACCTTTTTAAACGAAACATTCAGAATAACATAAGTATATGTCACTATAAGTAGTATAAAATGGTATGTTTAAACGCACCTTCGTGACAGAGATTCACGGATTCCAAGATGGCTGCCGATAATGACGTCATGCTCTTGCATTCCGCCACCAATTTTTCCCGTTTTACATCCGAAATGTTTTATTCCCCTCAAAATGTAGCGTATTTCCCTCGAAATGACCATTGTTCCCTAATAATGTCTCTTTTTTCCCTCGAAATTTCCCTAATTTACTTCAAAATTTTATTTTTATAAATACTTTTCAATAATCCTACAATGTGGAAGAATGACTCATTTTTGGGGAATGAGGAGCTGAGGAACTGAGGGGTCTTCTAAAATGCGATAAAAAAACTACACATGCCATTTAAGTCCTATGCGAACTTATAAGCATAGTTGGCNCTAAAATGCGATAAAAAAACTACACATGCCATTTAAGTCCTATGCGAACTTATAAGCATAGTTGGCCGGAATTCCCGAACCGTTTAGGATGTAGTCGTTAAATTCATAACATAGGCATAGACGGAGACAAGGAAAATTAATAAATGGTAATTTGAGCCCTATACGAACTCATAAGCATAGTTGGCCGTAATTCCCGAACCGTTTAAGATGAGGTCGTCAAATTCATGACATAAGCATCGACACAGACAAGGGAAATTAACAAATGGTCATTTAAGTCCTAGGTGGAATAAAAGCATAGTTGATCATAATTCCCGAACCTTTTAAGGTACAACCAGCAAATACATAACATAGGCAAGAGTGTTTTCTCCGAGTCGCCCTGAGTTTACCAACTGGCCCCTACACTACACTCTTTCAGGGGGTATTCTCCGAGATTTCCCTAATCACTGCCACATCACCCGATTGGCCCCTACACCATACACTTGCAGGGGGTTATCCGGGTCTTCTCAAATCCCTACCATGTCACCCGACTGCTCCCTATGTCATGGGTTATCTCAGAGTTTTCCCAAATACGATTACCTTTTAATTCATTCCTACTAGATCATATACTTCATGCTCTCGCATTTCAAGCGAGAGGTTGTCTCAGACATCACACCCTAGCATTTCAAGCTGGGAGGATTATCCCAGATTCTTCCCCAGTCGCCGTGATGCGAGGCATAACATAAAGGGCATCGCCTTGGCAGTTGGTGTAACATAAAGAAAGTTGCCCAACACTTGAACGATGCACCCAACCTAACATAAAGGGTGATGGCAACAACTTCAACGATGCACGCACACAAACACAAAGTGCGATGCTTAACACTGTGGCGAAGCGCGCGTGACATAACATAAAGGGGCTCTACTGTACACTTCAACAACACATGCTTTTTAATATAAAGGATGGCGCCGAACACTTCAACGACGCACGCGCCCTTACATAAAAGCTGACACCGGTCACTGTGATGAAGTGTGTGTGATATAAAAGAAAGGGCGCTACCGTAAACTTCATCGACACTTGCATTTTAATATAAAAGGACAGCGCCGAACACTTCAACGATGCATGCGACCTAACATAAAGGTCGATATATGCCCCACCAGCATAGGTGCGCATAAAATCCGTATCGTGTAAGATACGTACGGCATCTTCATAACAACACTCCTGTCATTACGAAAAGGTTAAGTTTTCACAAAATATATTAACATTTAAGTCCTTCCAACTAAACATACATCACGCTCTTGCAGGCCAAGTCAGGAGAGTTATCTCAGAGTCTTCCCAAACATATGCATGTAGGTTATCTCAGAGTCTTCCCAACAATACACAATGATAAAGTATTAAAGGCAACGCACACTACGATGAAAACAATGGCGGGAACAATCACATCACTACTGTAACATATCATTTTCATATTCCTACAGTGCGAAGAGACATATAAAGCATAAATGTAAGCTACCACTGTAATATAGAGAGAATACCACCGCACATAAAGGGGCCTAACATGTTACCAGAGGCTCTCACAGGTCTAACATAAAGAGCCTTGTCACGCACAACGATAAAGAAGCCTAACATGTCTCGCAAGTGTCTCGACACTAACAAAGCTGACATAAAGTTGACCACTGTTGCATATGTATGTATATATATATTAGTATAGGATAGGATGACCGACTCAGTTGCTATTCAGACTTTCAAAAGCGAACAAAGCTGTTTTTTTTTTCACAATAGGAAATAATCGAGAAAGTTATTTATGTCATTACTGCAGGAAGACTTTTTCTCAAAGCTGTCATGCTCGTCGACACGAGACTGGTTGCCAAAAAAATATGAAATGCATTATCTTATCATGTAAAAAATGCAAATCATATTTTCTAAAACTCGATAGCTTAAAAAGGCATAGTGCAACATGCAATGTTCTCCTTCCTACACAGGTCAATCAGTATTTGCTGAGAACAGAGCAAATTTTGGTTGGAAGATATCCGCAAAAGAAAAATCTGAACCATCAACTGCATTAAAGGCAATGTACCCTACTAAGAAAACAACAGCTGCTACAGTCACATTTAGATATCCATGCCACTTCTGTAAGAGTACAATTGCATATGCCTACAATGAGAAGAGGCATATAAAGCATAAATGCAAGCTGAATCCATATCGCACAGGCTATCGATGGCATGTATGCCTAGGTATGTTCACTCGTATAGACAGTTCAAACATACATATGAAAAAGTGCAAATACCTTGTTTCTCTATATGCCAAGCAACACAGTCTATTGTCAACGTTACAAAGATGGGACAATCAGGTTTCTGCTGTACAAAGTATTGATACACCTACATCACCAACGTCTGATCTTCGTGTGAACAATGAACACAATCCTTAACCAACATATTGTCGCAAATGCTGTAAGTTCTGTAGTAAAAAATTTATTTCCAAAAAAAAAAAAAAAAAATAATTGTAAGAAATTCGTGGCCGAAGACGGGAGCAAACTCCCGTCTTCAGCTTCGACGATGGCGTTCGCCAATGCCGAGGCTACAGCGAATTTGTTACAATTTTGATTTTTTTATTTTCAAAAAAATTTTCAAGTTTTGAAATCTGAATTTTTTTTTTACTTTTAAAAATTTGGAATTAATTTTTGGAACAATACAAATGTAGTATACATACTTGTATATACAGTAGAATGTATTTGTATATATTTNACACAATCCTTAACCAACATATTGTCGCAAATGCTGTAAGTTCTGTAGTAAAAAATTTATTTCCAAAAAAAAAAAATAATAATAATTGTAAGAAATTCGTGGCCGAAGACGGGAGCAAACTCCCGTCTTCAGCTTCGACGATGGCGTTCGCCAATGCCGAGGCTACAGCGAATTTGTTACAATTTTGATTTTTTTATTTTCAATAAATTTTTCAAGTTTTGAATTCTGAATTTTTTTTTTACTTTTAAAAATTTGGAATTAATTTTTGGAACAATACAAATGTAGTATACATACTTGTATATACAGTAGAATGTATTTGTATATATGTATACATATACTACTGCAATGGAATCGCCACCTAGTTCACTATCGTCGCTTAGTTCACCTGCTTTGTTTTCATCCTNTATACATATACTACTGCAATGGAATCGCCACCTAGTTCACTATCGTCGCTTAGTTCACCTGCTTTGTTTTCATCCTCAGCTGCAGACCCACACTACAGTGTTGAACTATTTTTTAACGGCAGCCTAATGGCTGGTCATTTTTGGAAACGCGCAGAGCTCAGTGGTCCAGACACGTTTAACTATGGATGTATATAGGAGGGGTATTTATACTCATTTTCCAAATGAGAGCTGTCTTTTAGGGCGGCAATAACAAGCGGCATCTAATGCGAAAATAACGACCAAGACGTACCCTCTTCATTGCCGCCCTGTAAGTGTACCCTGCAAGGCTAATGACTTTACAGGTACACTACCATCCTCTGAGAATGCACACACAGAGGTGCTGTCTTTGCTATTACGAAAATTTTCACAAGTGCAGTGTACTGTTTTTACCCCTATGTACACACTATCAACTAAAGCATACTTCTAATGTACTCAATCATGTAATGTCATTACCAAGATATATCATTGCAGTAGTGTACTGCTTATTGTAGACTTTTAATATACTAGCACATTTTAGTTTGGGCTGTGTGTGTGTGTGTTATCCAATAGAAATAAGAACACTGAATTTTATGTCATACAAATATATTATCACATATATTATACTTGATTTTTGCAGCATTCCCTCACACACCAATATAGGTATTAAAAAGAATATACACATAATAATTACATAAAGATAGCAATTAAATATATAAACATAGACAATTAAAGCATTTTTTTCACTTTACTTTGCAAGCAGAGTAGTGAATAGTTGCAGTAGGCAGTACATCAAGATAGCAACTAAATATAGGCAATTAAAACAATTTTTTTCACTATACTTTTGCTAGCAGAGTGGCGAATAGTTTTAGCAGTAATGTCTTTCTGTCAGCAAATGTTAATTTGCGCACATCCTAAAGCAATGAATTGCCACAATTCAGACATGTTGTGACCAGTAACGTCTTCTTCTTACGCGACGTTCTGCGATTGGACTTGGTGGTAGCAGGCTTCTTACGTTTGATAGCAGGCAGCTGGATCTTCTCCTTAGCAATGTCAATCACAGCAGCAGAGTTGTGAGTTTCAGCCAGCACCGAAGGCTGGCAGGAGGATTATACGGTCACTCCGGCAGGAGAAAGGATGCTGGACACTTGAGATGGCGTGGCAGTACTATGTTATAGTAACCAAGTCTGGTCCCATACCGACTTCCAGAAAGGGCGTGTGATGCGTTTTTTTTTAACCTCTCAAAACCCATGGCTCCCCTAGGCTTCTTGTGCCACCCCTGTTTAAACAAATTGGGCTCTGCCGCCCATGCCCTATGGGTCACCAGCTTTCTAGTGGCTGGTTAGGGGTATCTGCTGTAATGGGTTGGGCCGATAGTTGGTACCTAGGCCCGACCACTTGGTGGGGTGTTGGACCTCTTGGCATTCAGGCTGTTAGGGCCCAAAACAGGAATTTCCCTATGAAGAAATTCTATGTATGGTAAAGGACTAGTGTCTGACGTGAGAGGGGCGAGCCTTATTTACGGCGGGGCGAGTTCGGCTCTCAGTGACGAAAAACCAGGGTATAAAACCGGACTAGGATGACAGTACCTACCAATTTTCAGAGGGACTCTGCATCTCCCTTACCGTGGGTGGCGGCCCTGGCGGTGGGGCATGGTAAAACCCACTCGTGCCATGGTAAATAAGAGGTAGCATGGGATGATCGGTGGTTTTCACTGGTGTACTGATCAAAAGAGGTTGGACTCATGCTGGCAGTGGTTGACTCCGCATGCTGAAGGAGGCTTGGAGAGATTACCCCTCTTGATGAAGAGCCGGGCAGTGAGCAGGTACCTACTTCGGTAGCGACCTGAGATGACGTTAGGGGTGTGGGTAGTGCTCCAGCTAGACCACACGCTTGGTAAACTGAATACTAGGATCTCAGGCCTTGTGGTAGGACATGCTCGGTGCGATCTGGTGAATCAGATCGAAGCTATGATCGGTGCGATGTAATGAATCAGGTCGGGGCTTTGGATTTAGTCAACTTCGTTNGACTCATGCTGGCAGTGGTTGACTCCGCATGCTGAAGGAGGCTTGGAGAGATTACCCCTCTTGATGAAGAGCCGGGCAGTGAGCAGGTACCTACTTCGGTAGCGACCTGAGATGACGTTAGGGGTGTGGGTAGTGCTCCGGCTAGACCACACGCTTGGTAAACTGAATACTAGGATCTCAGGCCTTGTGGTAGGACATGCTCGGTGCGATCTGGTGAATCAGATCGAAGCTATGATCGGTGCGATGTAATGAATCAGGTCGGGGCTTTGTATTTAGTCAACTTCGGTGAGCGCTGGTCATGTCTGCGGTGAGAAGGCGTGATCCCTTTTCCCCGCAGACTGGGTGGCCGGGGTGCGGAATGGCCATCATGGTTAAGAGTGCCCCGTTAACAAATAAGAGCATAGCTGTGTATCATTTATATTATTAGCACCAAAGGCTCTTGAGGAAGGTAAAATCTTATCGCATCTTCCAATAAATCGTTAGTTATAACTTCATCCGGACCACATGTGATGTCAGCAGGCTTCTTACGTTTGACATCGGCAGACTTCTCGCGTTTGACAGCAGGTAGCTTGTCGTCTTCTTTAGTAATGTCAATCGCAGCAGCAGCATAGTTGGTAGGTTCAGCAGCACCAAAGGCTCTCGAGGAAGCTAATCTCTTATCGCATCTTGCAATAAAGCTTGAGTTATAACTTCATCCAGTCCTCATGGCAGGGAGTGTTTGTTCGGTTATAATTAACAATACACCTCCCTAGAATATTACATTCGACAATCTACTGACATCGCTCCTGCGACGTTGGGTTGTGGGCAAGCAGCCAATGCGCTATAACGTCACACTGTTCGCTGTACGTTCTTGGCTCGTCAGCGGTCTCGCTATCACAGACATAGGTTATACAGTTGTTACCAGTAGTGACACTGCTGTAGGCTCCCTCTGGACGAAATGGCATGTTCATCTTGAGCTCACTGGTGTTGACTGGCAATGTAGACACAGCTCATATAGCGGTCGTACTCTATGACGACATAGCTTCAGTGGTTCTTGAACAATAATAGTCGTATACCGGCATAAATGTCGTACATTCTCTTGCAAAATTTAGTCATTAGCTCTGAGTTCATCAATAATCTTATTTATCTCCTCGGTGACAGAAATATATCCCCTTCTCTGTAATTCAACCAGCACATGTAGTCTATCAACCAGGTCGATGAGGTCTTCAGAAATTAAATAGCTAGACTTCACGACTCTCTTCGCAAAAGGTTCACAATACATGTTTGTATCGATGTTCTTCCATGATGGGTAGTTTGTCAGATACCACTGAACCAGAGTACTTGGTTAGAATCTTCGTTTATTCTGTCTCCACTTCACGTATCCATATTCTTCATCATCGTGTTTATGCTTCTGCTTTGCAGATGCAGTTACTTCATCATCGTCAGTAGAATATGTATATTTCGCATCATCATCATCGTCCTCGGAAATTACGGTCACATCTTACGCCTTAGCAATGCATGTTTGTTGTTTACATCGCTGAACGATCTGTAGGGTTTGCGCTCTTCATAATACATGTCCGCAAGAGGCGTATTTCCTTCTTCACAGAGTGTTTTGGAACTTGATGCATGTCCGGATAATGTTATGGGCGATGGTACAAGCAATAGTTTACACGACGAATCAGTATGGGAGTCATCCATTATATTGCCCTGCGTCAACAAGTTCAATGCTTGCTGTCTTGTGCCAAGTAAAGGTGAGTTACCTTTACATATAGCAGTATGCTTCTTTAGATTGCCACTTCCACCAAATGTCGCACCGCACATATTACATTATAGTGTTCTGGATTAAGATGTTACAATTTTTGTATAATAATAACCGCAAGGGAATATTTTAATTCACGTTTTTAAGAAGAAAATAGTGATGTGTGCTGCTGTTTTTATAAACACACGCAAAATATACTCAACACTTTCCCTCCCAAACCTAAAAAATTATTTTTTGATGAAACTTTGAAGTTATATTATACTGTCGTTAAAGTAGATCTATTGTTACTTTTGGGTGTCAACAGACTCCTATAGTCAAAGGTTTGGATACTGAAAATTCGCAATTTTTGTAAACATGAAGTTACTGATATTAATAAAGAGACTATATTACTCAACATGGGTGCAACAATTTAAAAAAAAATTCTTAAATGTTGAGTGCGTAGGTAGGACTTGATTTATCTTTGAAAGCAAAAACATTATAAATGTAACCAGAAACATATGCAACAGTAGTGAGAAAATTACTAATACACATGTGCCCAACTTAGGATTTTAACACAGAAAACCTTGTAAAACAAGCTAGTGTGCAATCCACTGCTTTATGGAGTTCGGATTCAGAGCATCAACTTCAGATTTAATCAGTCTAATTTTTCGAACGATATTGTTAACTAACTTAAAATATTTACAGGGCCATCATTTTGAAAATAAGTGACTGAGCGACTTAAAAAATATAAGTTAACATTGCTGATAGTAGAGCTACTTTGTGAATAATTTGGTGGAAATCGGTTGTTTGGTCCCTGAGATATGGCATAAAAAACTTTATTTTCGTAATTGATGGTATCATACAAAACTGGCAAAAAAAGGGGACTCTATAAACGATGTTTCTAATGTATACTATATACATACAAATTATGGTCTAATTTGGTAACATTTTTAAATTTGTGGCAAACTTACCTAAACTATTTATGAAACTGCCACTTTGAAAAATGTTGTCTGGCCCATTTAAATCGCAAAAGTTTACATGTCACTCTGTAGCATTTATGGTGTGCACAATTTGGTACAAATTATGTGAAATTTTCCAGTGTAACATTTGATGGGATTCGACTGATTTGTCCTTGAGATATGGCATAAAACCTCCGTAATTTTCATGTGGCGTTCTTCATTAATGTAGTAGTACATTTGATGTTTGTAATATGTCAATATACAGATCGATTAAAACATATTTCATAGTTTGGTAGATATAGCACACAAAACTAAAATGATTTTATCGCCGCTGTTCTGAAAATAAGTATGTCATACTTAAAAAAAAATACACATATTAATGTCGCCAACCACAGTACAATATCATAGCAAAATTTTGTAAGAATGAGTTGATTGTTTCCCGATATATAAGATAACAATTTTATTAAATATTGGAGGATCTCTTTTACAAATATTGGAGAAATGAGTATATGCATAAACTAATTTCGTGGTTGTAATAAATACAGCCTGCAGACAAAGAAAATTTTAAATTTCTTTCATTAATTATATATACTGAGCAAAATATTTATATAGCCACCACTTTGAAAATAGGTGCCAGACCTAAGTAAAACATACCAGCATACACCACCTGCTGCAGTAATATTTGTTTGCCAAATTTGGTAGGAATCTGTCAATTGTTTCCCGAGATATGACATAAAAGGTTTATTTATTCTCATGGCGATATCTTACCAAATGAAGAACAAAATTCTTGATGTAGATAAAGTTAATACATGTATTATCCTTTGCCAGCATACAAAGTTAAGTTGGAATAAAATTACATGGTTACGGCGATAAAAAGTTCTTAGCTTAAAATGTGTTATATGGCCACCACTTTGAAAATAAGTGTCTGACATTCTTAAAACATACCACTTATCATCGGCATCTGTATTGTTTGTTTGCCAAATTAGATAGAAATCGGTTAAATGTTTCTTAATATATAAAATAAAAATATATTTATTCGCATAATGCTGTCTTACAAAATGGCGGACAAAATATGCTCCACGCAGATACAGTTGATAGTTGACATATCAACTGCGATGATACAAAGTTATGTTGGAATTTATTTCATAGTGTCGACTATATAGCATTCTAGGCATAAATTGATATATTTACATAATTTTGAAAGTAAGTATCACATGATTAAAACCTGTTACGTAGTATCATCCGTATAAGAACTACTTGTTTGCCAAAGTTGGTAAGAATCGGTTAATTTTTAACCAAAATTTATTCGTTTAGTACTCTCTTTCAAAATAGCTGACAAATTTGGTTATGTGTTGGTATATATGATGCTTATAATAGGCACTTTAAGTGTACAGAATTTGGTTGAAATTGGTGAAATGGTATGGTAGATATACAAAATAAACGTAAATATTTGTATGGCCACAATCTTGAAAATAATTACATAATAGAGTTTAATCACTTACATTCACTTGGGCTATCACAGTATTACTTACCTGCAAAATTGGGTGAGAATTGGTGCACCAGTTTTCAAGAAATAATGAAAAAATTTATTTCTTCATTTGGTGCTATTTTCCAAAATTGCGGATCAATAACAAATGATATCTTAAAATGTAATGCTTAAGTCAACTTCTTTCTCTGCCAGTTTACAAAATTTGGTTGAACCCAGACAAATGGTTCCCTGACAAATTATATATCACTCAAAAATTTGTTTAATGGCCATAATTAGGTAAGTGAGTAGCCTACATGGTCGAAAACTATAAAAGTCAGGTTTCCTTACTCTAGGGAGTGATTCTAAAATCATGGGACAAACATTGAGGGGTGGTAGAGCTCACTAAAAAAAACAATTATTGTATAGGCATATTTGGACGGAAATGATGCCTTGAGGCACAAACACAAAAACATAACATATTAACGGAAACATAAAATGCTCATTAGCACTATATGTAGCAAGTGATTCCGTAAAGAAAATATTAAAACAGTTCCTGTAAATGCATCCACAAACAGTCACACATGCTTGGCAACCTCTACATATGGCGTGATAGGCTGACAATGGTGCCGATGGTTGAGGGCATTCAAACGGTGTGCCAGTGACCTGCAGCATCAGCATCAGCATTACTCCACCGACGCTACCAAGCTTGCATTACTGTCGGTGGTAGCAATCTTGATTTATTATTATAAACATGGCTTTAAAAAGGCATTTAGCAGCTACGTTGTCAATAAACACAGTGTTGCATTTCATGTGCCATTTTTGTGTTTGTGCCTCAACGCGTCACTCCCGCCCATATATTCCTATACAATAGTTGTTTGTTTTTGTGAGCTCTAACACCCCTCAATATTTGTCCCATGATTTTAGAATCACCCTGTATTGTATACACTGAGACGACAAAAGTCATGGGATACCTCCTAATATCGTGTCGGACCTCCTTTTGCCCGGCGAAGTGCAGCAACTAGACGTGGCATGGACTCAACAAGTCGTTGGAAGTCCCCGGCAGAAATATTGAGCCATGCTGCCTCTAAGGATGTCCATAATTGCGAAAGTGTTGCCGGTGCAGATGTTTGTGCACGAACTGACTTCTAGATTATGTCCCATAAATGTTCGATGGGATTCATGTCGGGCTATCTTGGTGGCCAAAAAATTCTCTGGAATTGTCCAGAATGTTCTTCAAACCAATCGCGAACAGTTGTGGCCCGGTGACATAGCGCATTGTCATCCATAAAACGTTTATCGTTGCATGGGTATATGAAGTACACGAATGGCTGCAAGAGGTCTCCAAGTAGCTGAACATAACCCTTTCCAGTCAACGATCGGTTCAATTGGACCAGAGGACCCTGTCCATTATATCTAAAAACAGCCCACACCATTATGGAGCCACCACCAGCTTCCACAGTTCCTTGTTGACAACTTTGGTGTATGGATTCTTGGGGTCTGCGGCACACTCGAACCCTACCATCAGCTCTTACCCACTGAAATCGGGACTCATCTGATCAAGCCACGGTTTCCCAGTCGTCTAGGGTCCAACCGATATGGTCACGAGCCAAACAGTAAGTGCAGGCGGTCGGCCACTGTGTTGTCCATGGAGTGAGGTTATGCCTGAAATTTGGTATTCTCGGCACACTCTTAACACTGTAGATCTCGGAATGTTGAATTCCCTAACCATTTCGGAAATGGAATGTCCCATGCGTCGAGCTCCAACTACCATTCCGCGTTCGAAGACTGTTAATTCCCGTCGTGCAGCCATAATCACGTCAGATACCTTTTCACATGGATCTCTGAAATACAAATGAAAGCCCAACCAATGCAGTGCCCATTTATACATTTTGTACGCGATACTACTGCCATCTGTATATTTGCATATTGCTATCACATGACTTTTGTCACCTCAGTGTACTTTAAACTTAGTCCCACTAAAGATGTTTAGTCAAGTGTGTGTGGATCCGGGTAACCTTGACCCTGTGACCTTGGCCTTAAATTAACTTGAAACCAAAAATTCATAAATGCTGAAAATAATAAAATCCCAAAAATTTACAACAAATTTAAAGAAAAATTTGACATTAAAAATTATTACAAACAACTATATAGAGATGTAAATTTAGGAGGTCCGGGATTCGCTAACAGGTAGATAGATAAGCTACTTACACGACCGACCCTCACCTTGTAGGCTGGTGTCCTGTCCATCTCGTCAACCATGTTATATGTCGATGACAATTACCTTTACCCATGACCTGAACCCCATTCCCGTGACATTGGATGACCTAAAACCCAAATAAGCCAAAAAATTGCAAAACAATTTAAAAAACCCAAACAATTATAAAAAAATAGAACAATTTAAAAAGTATTAATACAAATTTTCAGTTGAGGTCCGCTGTTTAATAACAGGTGGATCTACTAAGCTCACGACATGGCCGACCCTCAGCAGTTCGGCTGGTGTCCATCTCGCCAGCCATGTAAGATGTCGATGACATTGACCCATGGCCTTGACCTATGACGTTGACCTTGATCCTGTGCCCATGACTATGAATAACCTTAAAGCATAAAAATTTAAAAATTCCCAAAAATTCGTATAAATAAAAAAATATAACATAAAAAATTATTGAAACATTATTATGAAAATTTTATTTTAAAATGTACATGTGGGTAGTTTAGGATTCGATGACATGTGGATTGACTAAGCTCGCGACACGACCGTCCCTCGCCAGGTCGGCCAGAGTCCATCTCGTTAGCCAGGTTAGATGTTAGTGACCTTGACCTTAGATGACCTTAAAACCAAAAATTGTTGAAAACCTACAATATTAAAAAAATTCAAAAGAATTCCGAAAAACTCTTGATACTTGACTTAAGACTCAAGAATCAAAATACAAGACCCAAGACCCAAGACTCAAGACACAAGACTCATAATTCAAGACCCCTGATGCAAAACTCAAGACTTAAGCAAGACCTTTGACTCAAGATCCTTGACCCAAGACCCTTGACCCAAGACCCAAGACCCATGACCTAAGACCCTAGATCCTTGACCCAAAACCCTTGACACAAAACCAATCCTAAAAATTTTAAAGATCCCAAAAAAATTATGAAAAATTAAAAATTAATAAAAAAATATAATAAATACCAATTAAAATCTTTCAGTAATAAATTTTAAATATTATTACTTATTAAAGTACAAATTTGTATACAATAATTTACAATTCCAGTGGTTTCCACATCACCATTTCCCGCAAACGATAGACCCTCACCAATTTCCTCATTGGTTAATTTTTAGGTTACCCTCCAATCCCTCCGCCAATGTTTCTCTTTGGTTTTATTGATTGATTACTTATACTTGTACGGCCCCACCACCAATATTTCTCATTCGTTAATTATTCGACAGGCCTCCACCCCCTCGTCTTAGTTCGTTCTGTCAAATGCTCTCCACATAGCATATTAATTTTTAATTTGTCATTTGTTTAGTTTTCAGCACCTAGGTGACCCTACTGTATTATTTATCGATTTCGCCAACATGTTGGTTTTTGCCGACCTTGCCCTTGACTCCAATTACATTGAACTCAAAAAATCGAGAAAAATCACAGTCCATGACAATTACCATTACTTGCTGGTCACAGCAATTTCTCATACCGACTAACCATACTACACAACGACTGACTCCACCTAAGACTAACTCCACCCAAGATTAATCCTGGCGAGATTGACTGAGCACAAGACTAGCTCCTGACGAGACCAGTTCCTACAAAACTGACTAGAAAAACCGACAAGACCAACCTGCCATACCACCCACCTATACAAATGGTAATGAAAAATCTAAAAAAAAAAGGCTCTAAATAGTGTCCCGTTCCTAACCTCTTCACAGAATCATCGCAAAACATTTTTACCATAGCTGAACATAGCAAACGGTCATACTAACTTAACAAGCCATCTTACCTGACAAACTGACCAAGAAAATCAACTAGTTACAAAACAATCCTCAGAAATATTCGTCTCATTATATTCGTTTGTCATATAGAACTCAGTCGATTTTAAGCGACACGAGAAAGGCATAATAATTCAAATCGAACTATAGACCTACTACTGCATGTAATCACATAAATTCTATCTAAAACAGACTCTCAATTGATTGTTTATACCACTGAAATAACAAGTATTTCAGAGAAGCGGAAGGGTTTGTATAATAAATTTAACACACTTTAATATATACATAAATTTTATTTATTTACTAACCATATACATTCTGTCATTCTAAATATTTTGAACATTCCATATTTACTATTCTCAGATGTTTGCAGATCATAGACAGTAGCCAACAGTCTCATCTGATATAACAGCGATACTTCAGTTCAGCGATGATTAAGGATATCTCAACAATGCATGAGAGATGCCCGCATTTTTGCAGTTCATTAAAATATCTGAGTCTAACAACTAGCTCATTCGGGTTTCGGGAAATATGTACGGATCGTAATTGATAACTTCTGCCTTCTTCACATCACTTGTCAAAGGAAACTTGTTGGAGAAATGTGTGGGGACATCGAGAGAATCATCATTCTTCTTATCACATACTTCATCAACACTGTCTTCATAGTCATTATCATCAATGCTGTCTTCATGATCGTATTTACCTTCTTTGTAATACACAATATCAAGTTTACTTTTCTTTGTAGGGGTCGCACAGTCGTCGTCAGTATTTAGACCCAACCACTGTTAATTCTAAATTTCATCTATTTCATGTGAACATTTCGCAAGTGTACATTCCACACATAATCGTCTGTGTAATGAGTACCCATCGATGCAGCAGAGGGTATTTACGACATCGCTTCCTGGCTCTCAGAAGAAGAAACTTGGCAATTCTTACTCTGGTTCTACAATATTTTACCTTGCATAAACTGCATGTGCCCATTGTCGTAATGCTTCATCGTGCGAAAAGGACGCTTCGTATAGGTGGTTCTCTCATGTCGCCGAGCATGGCAGCTTTTGCTGAAGATATTTCCACAGTAGCAATGCTGTTTTACATATAATTTTCCAGCAGTGAGAGAAAATACATCTATAAATGTAGGCTCTATAGTAGACTTCGTACAATAAATGGCTTGCATCATCTTCATGAAAAAATTAAGGTAATTTCCACAGTGGTAGCACGTGTATACATTTGGCCTAGCTATTGCTTTATAAACATTTTTATATAAGTCTATATATACATATTTACACTTAATAACACATTTCATCCATGATATTTCAGCATTTTATGCATCCATACATCCAGAAATATTATCTAGTTACTTGATCGCATTACCAAGCAGTTATATCTTCATCAGTTTCTTCCAGACAAGTTCTTCGCTCAGATTGAAATCATGGTCACACTTTAAGCAGGCAACTGACTCCTGCCACACCGACCCTTCACAACCATACCACACTTACCACCACACTAAGCCCCACACACACACCACAAATGACCCCTAACGACCCATAAATACACCTGATGACCCCTAAATGACCCCTAATTATCCCAAAATGACCCATAATGACCCCTGAAGACAACTTACTGCCCCAAAATGACCCCAAAATGACTCCTACTGACCCCAAAATTACCCCTTAATGACCCATAACGACACATTAATACCCCCGATGACCCCAAAATGATCCTAATGACCTGTAAATTACCCCTTATGGCTGCCAAATGACAAAATTACCCCTGGTCACCCATAAATTACACCTAAATGACCCCTGATGACCACTAAATTACACTGTAATGACCCCTAATAACTCATACTGACCCTTTAATGGCCCTTAAAATGACTCATAATTGCACTAATGACCCCTAAATGACCCATCATGACTCATAAATACCCCATAATGACTCCTAAATTACCCATTATGATCCACAATTAAACATAAATGACCCCTGATTGTGATGTGTGCGGTGCTAAGTTTTGTGCTAAGTGCTGTACTAAGTGCAGTGCTGTTTGTGCAGGGTCGCTCTGGCAAGACTCAGTTGTCTGCTTTAGGTGTGTCCATGATTTCAAGCTGAGCGAAGAACTTGTCTGGACGAAATTGATGAAGATGTAGCTGCGTGGTAATGCGATCAAGGAACTAGATAAAATGTCTGGATGAATGGAGGCATAAAAATGTTTAAATCTCACAGATGAAATGCGTTAGTGTGTATATAAAGAGTGATTCAACAACCTGTATCACCCCTTCGGTATGGTCAGCTGTGGTATAAATTTTTGCGAAGATTCTTCGAAGATATTAGCTATGAGACTCTTATTAGAGACTTTTTTTCGAGATTGTGCATCAACGTTGGTATAGGTGGGTGGTATAGCAGGTTGGTCTTGTCGGTTGGTCTAGTCAGTTTTGCAGGAACTGGTCTCGTCAGAAGCTAGTCTTATGCTCAGTCAATCTCGCCATGCACCAGTCTTGGGTTCAATTAGTCTTAGGTGGAATCAGTCGTTGGCTATTATGGTTAGTCGGTATGGTTCATTGTTGTGACCATCTAGTAATGGTCAATTGTATGGACTGTAATTTCTATAGATTTTTCGCGTTCTGCATAATTAGGGTCAAGGGCAAGGTCAACAACAGCCAACATAGTGGCTAAATCGACAGCTCCTCTGGCGGGAAAATCGATAGTTAATACACTAGTGTCACCTAGGTAATGAAAAAGAAAACAAATGACAATTTAAAAATTAATATTTTGGGTGGTGTGCACTTGGCAGAATGAGCAAAGGTGAGAGGGTGGAGGCCTGTTGACTAATTAAACAATGAGAAACATTGGTAGTGGGGTCGAACGAGTATGAGTAATCAACCAATAACATCTATATTTAGGAAAGCGAGCTCAAGTATTCATCCAATGACAAATATTGACAGAGGGATTGGAGGAGAACCAACTAATTAACCAATGAGTAGCACTGGCGACGTAAGTCGTCTGATGGACGTGGTGCATTGTAAACCTCTGTAAATGTTAGGGTCTTAAATATATTTTCTAATAAATTTTAAATAACATTTTTATAAATAGTAATAAGTTTTTAAATTTCGAATTTTTTATAAATGTTAAGAAATTTTTAGAACTGTCAGTATTTTTATGGCCAAGGGTCCTGGTTCAAGGGTCAGGAGTATTGGGTCAAAGGTCTTGGGTCTTGGGCGAAGGATCTTGTGCCTTGGGTCAAGGGTCTTGTCTCAAGGGTCTTGAGCCTTGAGGCAATGGGCTTGAATCTTGAGTCTTGAATCTTGGATCTTGGGTCTTCAGTCTAGGGAATAGAGTCTTGAGACTTGAGTCTTGTGTCTTGAGTCATGGTTCATGGGTCTTGGGTCTTGAGACCCGAGTTTTGATTTAAATAATAAGTTAATGAAAAACTTAATTTAGGGTATGACAAATTCTTAAATATATGTCTGTTGTTATGCCGAAATATTAAGGAATGGTGTCGTAATGAAAGGGTGTTTTTTATTTTCACCTATGTTAACCATTTTACATAAGGAAACTAACTTTCTGATTGAACATTTTATTTACCTGTAGAACAAAATGTTGGTAAATTTTTTTGTAATGTTTTTTTTTATTTTTTACCCTCATACTCTCATTGCACTTGACTTAAAAAAATATCCTTTGCTGACATTGCTCTGTATATGTAAAATTTATAAATATAAATAAAACAATATTTTTTTACACATATGCTCACAACCTATGCATGAATGTGTGTAATACTGATGCATGTCGCAACCTTAATAATAGCTGAAAAATACCGGGAACCATTATTTTGAAATATGCAGTGATTCGGACAGGATGGTTGGTTTGCGGAGAGGGAAGGAAGAGGGGAAAGGACAGGGAGAGGTTGCGGGTATGTAAGAAGAGGTGCTGAGAGCTTGAGTGGTGGTTGGTAAGGGGGAAATTGGTGGAGGGAAGAAAAAGTGATGGGATTTATGGAGACTGTGCGAAAGAAAATATGGGATAATACAATGTATGGATTGCCAGTTTACAAACATAACTATAAAGGTACAGATTGGTCGTCTAGCTTCTGCTGCTATGCTTCTACATTTAAAACCACAATGCGTCCAAAACGCCTGCGGAAGAACGAGATTCAACCTGGTATATAGATTACTTTGACTCAGCAATGTCTTGGTATGTCTCAGAGTCAAGGTAGTCTATGGAGTGTAATCATCTTACTAGGTGAACACCTACAGCAGTACCACCATCGACTTTTCGGGCATAATACCAATGGTGCCATCGACTTCTTTGATTGGGTCACCTATAGCAGAACTATCATCACTGCAATTAAGCCAATGTCATCAAGACTACATTGGAAGAACTGTTATGAAGCCTTTGCGAATAGCAGCGACATTATAAGACATGAGAAGAATAAACTTATGAATAACTCATCGCGTATGGCATTTACAGGGTGATTGCGAGGAGTTACTGCCACTCACAGGACCTATTTCTTACATAATTTGGATCAAAACCTCGAATTTGTGTGTATACAATGTGGATAAATAAGAATATATTGTTAAAGAAAACTTTAAAGAAGTTATGACACGAGGAAAAATAAATGTTTATGGTGTTTTCAGGCTTGACACTCGATTCAGTTGATTATTAACAGCTAAGGATAAGTGTACACCACACACTTACAAAACAGTAATATGTTGTCTTCCTTCTTACCTGCAAAAGTCATTATAAAAACTGTGTACGCTTTGGTAAATAAAATTTATAAAAAAATATATTTTTTATTTCTACTTTTCAAAATTTATGAAAAACTACGCTCTTTATGTAAGATGAAATCCGTAAAAAATGGCACTATGCACATAAAATTGCTTTGAAAAAATCTTCATAAAATAAAATAATATAAAGTGAATAGGAGAGAATTTCTATATACTATACTTTATGTTCTGGAGCCTCGTTACCCGTTAAAACAAATTACACCGTTTACAAGTTTGGAAATGAACGACATGTGAAGCTCTCTTGTGACACATGCTAAAATAACGTACTACCAGCACACTCTAGTTGATATTACTGAAAACATGAGTTAATAGAGTGGTGATGTGGACTGCCGAGACAATGGAAGCTAAGTGCATTGATGAGCATGGTGGGTGAGGTGGACGGGGAGGGTATGTGTAACTTGAAGCCAATAATTCACTTGTTAAGGGGTTTTATGGTGTTGTTTGGTGGCAGGGGTCGGCAGATTGACCGAATATATAAACAATGATATATTGGCATGGAAGTTGATGGTAGTCTATTAATCAGTCGTTTGCTGGTGCCCTATCATTAGGGGTTGTGTACTTTGACAAGCACCAAAACTGTCGCTTGGTAGAAAGTGTTTATACTGGTGTCTAAAGGGCCAATTTACTACTTAAGTAAACACAGGGCGATTGGAGTTCAAAAACAATCTAGTTTTATTATTCCTTTAACAGGTTCATCGACATACAAGTTCCCTAGACAACTCCCTCCCGTTTATGTACGTGGATTACTTATAGTTCGCGTCGTGG
>NQII01006266.1:3894-17966 GCA_002778355.1 Clitarchus hookeri
CCGTAGCCGACAACTTACACGCTTTTAAGACGCCGCGCATCACCGACGGCAAATTGGACCAGTTTCGCCGGAAGCCGTAAAACTGCGAAGACTATACCCTCACCCCCCTCCAGCTCCGATGAACAGGATGGCCTCCGCTGATAAACACGCGCCAAGAAGGTGTAAGGAAAAAGAGGTGAGGGAGAAAGAAAGAAATACGAGGGAGAAACAACGCCCACGTACACACACACGCACACACTGTCAATAAATACAGAAACGTTCATCTCCAAAAGGTGGCCGAGGGGGAAAAAAAAAGAAGAAGAAGTATTCCGGCGAACACGAAGCATATGCCCGACCGTCACTTTCTCGTCGCGTTATATTCCGACGTAGGGAGGGAAAAAAAAGTGCACGAGAAAAATATATATAAACTCCCGGCGTGTGTGTTGGTTTGTGTGCGTGTGTGTGTGTGTGGTTTAGCATAAACATGAGGGGATGGGGTTGAGGAGTGAGGAACGGTTTGGAATACAATTTCCTGCGGCTCGCCGAAAGGGAATTTCGCAAACGAAGGGGAGAGCCTTCTGGGACACGACACAAGCATTGTCTTTCTGCAGCATATTTACATTCTGGCGCCCCCTTGCGAGACTGAACCACACGGCACATGCGCTTTACAGGAGTGTATTTCTATCAAATACATCTCTCCCTTCCGCAAATGACTCTTAAAAGTGTATTGCGTAATTAGCGTTATTATTAACAAGTCACATTGGTAGGGGGGCAGTGATATTTCGCGAAAAGATTTCGAGCCAAGATACACTCCAAAGCACTATAGGGTCGTCCAGCTTCTTTGATTGGCTAAAAAAATGTTCTTGCACTTGTTAACCGTTTGCGCACGAATCACGATGGTTCAGTGTCGGAGTTACTTAGTACTGAGTGGCTTGGTCAAAGACGGACACGGCACCAGCAGCCAATGGAGGTGTAACAACAGCTGAGGTGTGTATATAGTATTGAAGTCTACTGTGTGCTCCGATTTTTACGTGAAAAGTCACTGGCCCTACACATTGGTTACAAAAAAAAATTTATTGACGAAAAATAAGGACGATATTCATAGCTGAGTGTAGTCCAATTGTAGCGAAGATTTGACTTCAGTACTTCAAAACTTTAACGATGTTATATGCAAAACATTTAGTCAGTTTTCAAATTTCCGTATAGCGTTGTTCAAAGATTTTAAGTGAGAGTCTTACTTAGACTAATACAAATCAACTGTTCATATCGCCCTATGCGATGTTTTAGCGTGTGAAAGGATTAATAACAAGTTTCTCATTTGCAGTTGCTATTTTCATCTCCTATTAAAATTTAATTAATAGGACACCGTTATATATTATCGTGAAGTATATAAAACGAAAATAAATGCGTATTCACTATAAGTCTGGCGATTTAAATAATCGGATTGTGCGTAATTACTCTTTAGTTTTTTATATGCAAACTCTTGTTACAGAACACCGGTTACATGAGAAAAGCTACTGACGTTACTGGTATGCACTTGCAGTTGAAATGGTGACTCACGAAGGTTACTGAACAAGTATAAATCACGTAAACTTGCCAAAAATATAAATAAGTCCAAAATGTTTACACATGTATTAAAATGCCTTCCTATTTCTTTCAACAACAAAATCCAGAGACAATACCACACCACAACGGTCCACTCTACGAGAAAGGTTATTTCCAACAACATTACTTAAAAAGAATAATGTAATAAATCCAAATCATATGAAAAGTGTTCTCCCGCTGATGAAGTGAGTCGTTGATCAACCCTCAAATCGACTGGGGCCGCGGTGGCTGAGCAGTTAGAATGCTCGCCTCACGTTAAGGCGAGGCGGGTTCAATCCTCCGGCCGGGTCACCGGATTTTCGCAAGTGGGAATCATGCAGGACGATGCCGCTGGTCGGCGGGGTTTTTTTTCGGAGATCTCCCGTTTCCCCCACCCATTCTATCAGGCGCTGCTCCATACTCACCTCAATCACCCTCGTCGGCTCTGAAGACCTCGCTGTAAAGACTCGCCCAAATATCTTCACTCACGTCAGTCACTCAAATTCACTGTTGCTCTACAACGCTTGCATTCAAAGGGACAGCCATTATATTTCACTTCTCTGTACTCACCTATGCTGTGTTTATACTCACAAAGCATTACCAATAGGAGTTCCAGAGGTGTTTTATTTAAGAAGATTGCCGAAAGTTCCCTGGTCAACGCCAAAAATTCTGGGGGACGAAGGGAGGAACAATTTATATACATAATTACAAATAACGAAAAACGTGGACAGTTCAGAATCTTAACACGGAACGTGAAATGCATGAAGCGTAGAATGTCGCAATGCACGCATAACAATGTTTGCAACTCTAC
This sequence comes from Clitarchus hookeri, assembly GCA_002778355.1. Taxonomy (NCBI): domain Eukaryota; kingdom Metazoa; phylum Arthropoda; class Insecta; order Phasmatodea; family Phasmatidae; genus Clitarchus; species Clitarchus hookeri. The sequence goes on from NQII01006266.1 coordinate 6,269, forward strand.
AGACCTAAAATAAATGCCCCTGAACGAAAATTGCCCAGTCACGGGTCTGACTCATGCAAGGAGCGTTTAAAAAATAGTTACACGCGTTGGAATAAAACTTCTCTCTTCTGCACTGAAACCCTGCCAACTATATAAAAAAAATATATATGGGAAAAATAATGATTGAAAATAACATACAGCTATTATGAAAATTAACTTGCCGAAAACATTTTAATAACTTCCTACTTAGCCGTAAGGAGATACAAAGTTTTGAATTTCTGTGTGTTCTGATTACAACAATTAATTTAATTGGGCTAATTCAAAAATCTAATATGCATTAGTGTTTAAACGAGTTTAGAAAGATTTTTTTGTTTATATAATTTTAAATTACATAGTCCAATCAAGCACGTATAAAGAATTTGTACTTGTAACTTCGTTAATCGACTGCGAACCTCCGCAAAGAAAAAATCCTAGATACGCCTCTAAGCAGTATGTCGGCCTGATGAAGCACTCAGAGGTGTGTACAGTCGTCTACAAAAATTATCTTTCCCTCGCAACACATTCACGGCTGCGCCTCTGAAACGTATTTGTTTTTCGAGGTCCAGAGGTGGCAGTTCTAGAGCGCGCGAAATCGCTGTTAATCTGTTGAACAACTCATCGCGCCGCGTAAACAGAAGTGGACGCGAACGTAATTACTTCGCGATCGACGTGATGAGGGTTGCAGCGTGGTGGGCGTCAGGGATTCACCCTCGCGGGGTCCGTCACAACTGGCGGGGGGAACGATGCACGGGAGGAATATAAAGGTAATTACCAGACTGTCGCATTGCACCGGAGAGAGTAGTCTTCGCCTGCTGAACTCTTTGCGGCAATGAGCCAAGAAGCTATATCTTCCGACCTCCCTCCCACTCCACCTCACTCTCTTTATATTTCCTGCGCCCCTGGTTTCGTCCCGCAAAAGCAGCGAATGCGCAGGAAGTGTAACTTATAGCTCGTGGCACGCAATGCTTTACCTTAATAAACGCACTTCCGGCATTCGCTAATGCAGGCTGCACATATACATTCGTTCATTAGTGTCACTGGAATTTTTTTTCTTTAATTTAGCCGAGTAAACTGTTTCGTAAACTCTTGGCTGCTTATTAAAATTGTTGTCGTTACATTACATATCATTAAATTACACGATTTATTTAATAGGTTATATTAACTTGAATGAAACGTATTTATTATTTGCATTTAGTGGTTTATTGAACCCCTGGATGGTATTAGAACACGTAATTTAGATAATTTTTACTAGCTTGCATCGCACAAAGACTTACTTCAAAAACATTCCGAGGGTAGTATCTCGGAGATGTGGGTACCAAAATTCATTGCGTAAAGAGCATAAGCATTGACGTTTTTACGATATTCACAAGGACGACATCGATCCGATGCCAGGCGAATCAGAGGAATGCACTGAGGTTTTACTGCTAGGCCAATGAAATTCACTAACTAAGAATCAGTATAAATCACTGTTCAATCTGTAGAGACGGTGATTTTTTGCTGAAATATTTCGTGCCAAGGTAGTCTCCAAACATATATGGTTTCCTAATACATGTATGATTGGATTACACATTCACATATTTTCGCTGGCGAATCACGTAAGTTCAGCGTGAGAGCATCAGATGTCTCACTGGGCCAGTCAAACAAGGAAACAGGACCTCCACATGTGATGCAGCCAGTAAGGAAAGAACAATTGCAGACATTTGCATAGGATTTTGAACCCTAACATGCTCTCCGACATTTTCGCGATAAATCACCTCTATTAATCATTGAATACTAGCCACTTAAATGATCAGTAGAATTTAACTGATTCGAGTGGAGCAGTTTCAACAGATCCGAAGTCAAATTGGCTTGTTTGGAGCAAGTTAAACTGATAAAATGATTACCTGTGCATAAATACATCCCAAATTCGTGTAATTTTCTGGCTACACGATGAACTTCACCGTTATATGAATAAGCAAGTGAGGGTCATATTGTTTATTGGCTTCTGCAGAAGTCAGGTGCCATTTCCCCTTTCAACTTGGTTGGACGCGATTGGGCCATGCTGTCGTTAATTGTTTCTTATTGGTTCAAATACGACCGGGAGGTGTCAAACTGTATCCCAGTAATAGAACCAATGGGAATTGATAACGTTTCAAAGTCTATTCTTGACTCAAATAATAATGCGAATTCTGCAGTTTTCTGCCTATGCAATTAAATGTTTCCTGAGTAAATGAAGGAACTTTACTATTGAGGTGTGGGAAAAAAATATACCTCCACGGTTTCTCACTAAACTTATGTATAAAGACCTGAAGAATTCGCGGATTCATTTAGAGACAAGCTAGACTCCAAAACACATGCGTTTATATAACTTTATTTATTGGCCCACGCGGTATTTGACGCCTCTGGAAAATACAGGCCCAATCGTCGCCTTCCACTGTGTCAGCAGTCAACCAATGTGCAGTTGATGTCGGCATACTTGTACACAAGACTGTAGAGTCTAGGCTGCAGGTAATTTAACTCATGAATTGTTCAGTTCTCTACTTCTGTGGTAACTTTGCGAATAATTTCTTTCCGTTTAATTCAAGCAGTTTAGAAAGTCAGACCACCGGGCGTTTTGAAACAATATTCTATCGAAAAGCCTTTTTGCGAAGTGTCGCTACCCTTACTGATTTTCTGATGTAAATAACGAGTGAAGTGGTTATAAAAACGCTGCCAGCTAATTTTGACGTGTATTAATGTTTCTATAATTTTCATTTAAAGTATAAGTTTTTAATATAGGTAAAATAAATATGGTTTTTCCTGCTTTGTGGCCATTTACTTGAAAACTAGAGAAATATAACAATATTGTATTGAAATTTTTTACTTTTAAGTAGTATCCCCCGATTGATAGATTGCACTCATCCAGTACGTGGTAAAACAAACTTCAACATGAGGTTGGATGAAAGAAAAAACAAACCAATGTCTTTCAAAACTTTTAAGTTTATAACATATCAGCTGCTGATATTGGCGTTCCGTATAAATTATCTCTACCTGCCAAACACAATGCCCGGAGTTTTTGCCGAAATTCACATACTGTGTGTGTCATCAAAAAAATTTATAAAATTTCCCCTGACAATTTTTTGTACAGAATACAGATTTGTTCGCTAAGCTATACAGTGGTTACGGGGCAACTAATTATATGTCAGGCGCAAAGAAATTTAACAGCATATATAATAAAATTATAGTTTTTTTGTGTTCCCACGTAATAATCTATGAATCATAATCCTTAAACAAAATTTTACTACCAAACTGCGTTTTAACTAAAATCGCGGGTAACCTTTCCAAGGCATGATAATCTCTTAACAGTTATTGTTGGTAACAAAATTATCTTTTAAAAAACTCTACAAATTGCTTCTGTTTTTCAAATTTACTGCGAGCGCATCCACTACATAGCTTCCAGTTGTCTTAACGTCCGAATATCTATAAACCAGGATGTAAAGGAAAAAAAAAACTAGCCCACTTCCTCAAACGATCCAACTTAAACAGCAAGATGAATGATTGCAATCTGCCGCATAGCTGCTGCGGAGATCAGGCAAGTGAGTTCTTCCTCTTTTGTTTTTATTTCTCCATTCGCTTCTCCTCTCCACCGTTTCCCTTCGCCGCCATTTCCGGCCCCCGGGAACGCGGGAGGGGGTTGTTGTGGATTGATGAGAGCCGTTAATCCTCCTAACAACATCACTTGTCTGCTTCCAGTTGCCGAAGACCTGCGCAGGACACGCGCCCGAGGACTTCATTGCCGCTTAAGTCGGAGTAACGCAAGCGCGACAAACACGANTGATGAGAGCCGTTAATCCTCCTAACAACATCACTTGTCTGCTTCCAGTTGCCGAAGACCTGCGCAGGACACGCGCTCAAGGACTTCATTGCCGCTTAAGTCGGAGTAACACAAGCGCGACAAACACAACACGACAGCTGCGGCACGACGGGGAATTTACGAAAGCCAGTGAAGGTTCGGTTCACGACAAATTTCGTTCAAGAGTCGCCTTGCGTAGAACGTTTACAAAAATGCGTTGCTCATAAGCGAACGTGCGCGTCTTAAGATCAACCAATCGCGCACGACTAGAAATTAACTTCATTTTTAGTGAAGTAGTGGTTTATTTCCAAATAACGTTTCATTTCATTTTCAGTTGATTGAAAGGCATCGTGGTCACTTTCCGCAGTCGAAGTGCAGAGATCAAAGAGATTCGAACGGCGTTTCAAACTAGGACGGTAATTTAATCTGAGGACCAGTTAGATATTTAAAATGTGTATTTGCGACTTGTAGAATTTGATGACAGTTTAATCAAGATACGCTGTAGATCCCCCTGATTTACTTACAAACCTAAGAGAGAAAAAAGCAGCGGAATTGTCCTCTGAATGGATTTTCGAGTGTTGGTAAGTTATTGAGAAATCAATACAGACACCCGCCATTGTAGACCTGCGTCACCAACACAGGAACCAGAGAACGGCACAAAAGCATACATCGGAAACATGCCACGATTAGCTACTGTCGACGAATATTTTAAACGTGAGAATAATCGTTCAAGGAATTAAGTCAGAATTTTACTGATAAACTCCTTATGTACCTATCATAGGAACTTCTCGTCCGATTACCGATAAATTTAGTACACAAAAATTAACGTAGTAGAGCACAATTATGAAATATCTAACTCTTAGTTTCGAAACGGTGGCAATCTATGTATTTCATATTCAAATGTAATATCTATAAAACTGTTTTGACCAATTAATCATACATCTGTATGCGATATTTGTCCGAATTTTTGTTTTATAATGCCATCTGGAATGTAGACATTTCTAATTCAATATATTAGAAACTACCCAAATAAATATCAACAAATTTAAATCACTACTACTATTGCAGAATTCTTGAGTTAAATAATTTTAAAAGAATAATTTTCTTTTTTTAAAACAGGCTGTATCTGTCTCGTTACACATTCTATCATAATCTCTATAACATTTAAACCGATCTGAAGCAAAACCGATAATGCTGGCAAATCTTCATGAGCGCATATAATACACTAATCTACCAACTTTTTACTGATCCATGTTGAATGATGTCACGTGCAATTAAAAAATAGACATCTCAGCAACTTATCAAGTATTTACCCCTACAGTTTGCACACAAACAGTATTATGACAGTTCACCTTCAATTTTTACCGAGTAGTTTTTGTTTTCAAAGCTGCCGTGTTATAACGGTAGTTGTGTAACCCACTAAATAAATATTTTAACTCAATTCGGCTCAAACGTGCAATTTTAATGTACCTAACATGTGTTTTTTTAATTCGTAAAATGGAAGATTCAGTCTTGTGACATTTTAGATGGTACGGCAACCAAATAGTATTGATATTTGCTTAACATCACATCTCAGGCGTTATTGTGCAGATTAAAATATAATCTGGAGGAAAATTCCTTCTGTTTTGTACGTTTAAACCTCAGGTTCCCGTTTTAGAATAACATACACGTGTAGAAGAAAGTGGACTACTTAGTTGTAACGGTTTATTATAGGATAGATTGTAATACTCTATCACTGGAATGTCCGGTACGCAGGTGCGCGCCAACCACCCACACTCNGTTTATTATAGGATAGATTGTAATACTCTATCACTGGAATGTCCGGTACGCAGGTGCGCGCCAACCACCCACACTCCCTTTTATTCCGCGCATTCGCCTGTCAGCCTACTTTTCGTGCACAGACTATCCTGGAACCACTCCCACCTTACTGCATTAAGCTCAGCTGCTTGCTTGCCTTCTCATCTGCCACATTTTAGGATCCTAGGTGTCTGCCACGCTTTCCACGATAAACGTCGCTGGGACGTTCGAATTAGTATGTTTTGTTTGCTGCGGTTATCTGTATTTCTAGCGCCATAGATAAATCTGCATCGCAAAAATATTTCGCACCAAAATAGCGTTTAAGCCTCGTGTATGCCTTACAGTTAGGGACCCCTCAAATTTCGCGAAAAGTTTTCAAGACCAGTTGTACTTTATAAAACTTTAGCTCAGATCCACTTTCGTGGTTCGATGGTATAGGTGTTACGCGGCTTAGGCGTCTGCCCGCGAATCACAGGCGTACAGTATCGTAGTTATCTAATTCTGATTGGCCAATCAAGTAAGGAAATGTCTTCTCGCGAATACAGGCCACCAATAAGCAAAAGAAGACTGCTTATTTGCCCGCAGGGTACTGAAATATAGCATGTGCGGAGATCTTTTCGCGAAATTCGGGTGTCCCTACTTATAGTTTTACAATTCAATGACGCTTTTTCTGACACAGTGGAATTACACATGCAAAAATTTTACAGAAAAGAACCCTCCTTCGTACTGCAGATAGTGCAAATATGAGCACAATTGAAATGTAAGATTTGCTCCGACATTTTTTGCGCTTGATCGGTCTTTACTTTTATAAGCTGCCAGTAGAAACGCATTTTCACGAAAAGGAGTGACCGTCTTTACGTATTGCAAAGCACATTAGATCACATACACTTTCGAGATTGGATGGTTTTAACTGGTACGTGTCTTAAGTAGCCTGCCCACGACTCACAGACGTTCATTACCGGAGTGACCTAATTCAGATTGGTTCAGTCAAATACCACAATGTCTTCTCTCGAAGACACGCGCCCAATATCGCCCCGGGGAACATTTCCAACGACAATCGAGTGTCCCTAGGGCATATTTCCCTCCTTTGTGGCAGGGTTCCGTGTTGATCTTCAACAGGCGAGGGGCCGTGGTGGCTGAGCGGTTAGCCTGCTCGCCTCCCACCAAGGCGAACCGGGTTCAATCCCCGGCCGGGTCACTCNCGTGGTGGCTGAGCGGTTAGCCTGCTCGCCTCCCACCAAGGCGAACCGGGTTCAATCCCCGGCCGGGTCACTCCCAGATTCTCGCGTGTGATAGTCGTGCCGTACGATGCCCGCTGGTCGCCGGGTCTTCTCACGGATCTCCCGTTTCCCCCCGCCCTTTCATTCCGTCGTTGCTCCACACTCTCAAGACCTCGCTGTTATAAGAGCCGCCCAGATATCTTCAATCACTCACTCACTACAACAGGCGACGACGTAGTTAAACGCGACAGGTATAACAATTCAACTATTTTTAATCCGTGACCAAGGGTTTAAAAAAAACCGCACGTTTGCAGCCGTTCCCGAGTGGAAACAAAAAGCTTTCGTAACGAGATGTGATGGAAGGTCTAGCCTCAGCAACTTCCGTGGAACGATCACCAAGACGGGTGGCCCGGGGAGTGATTTTTTTTTTATTGGATTTTCAGGTCCTTTTGTGCAGGGCGCGTTCCGAAGTCTCATCGGTTTGTTTAGAAAATACTGTAAATCAGAGCACACAATGCGGCTCTATATCCAGCCCGGAGCCCTTTGTTGACCAGCTACTGAGGGGGGATGGCGTGGAGAAGGAGGAGGCTGTGCGTACGCCCACTTTTTGTTTCACCCCTACGTCAGCGTGCGAGCCAGCAATTTCGCCGTTCGAAACGCGCAGCTCGAACGAAACTTCGCAGAGGAGTTTCGGGACGTTTGGAATAATCGAGGAGCTATCGGACCGCGGAATGGCGAGTGGAAAGATCCGTTCTCGAGAGTGTATAGGCTGTTTTTTAAAGCCCCGCTAAGGATCTAATTTGATGCCTATTTCGCATCCCTCCACCTTACGCAAAGTTAGTCCTTCTATTCCCACGTCATTTTATAATTTCTGGTGTTGCAAATCAGAAACTTTTTTGACCAGTGCTGTAGTTAAGCTGACAAAGAACTCGTTTCATTATCACAAAACAATAAGCCTTAGTGTTTGTGCTTGGTGTTCAGCGATATGAACCAGTCGTAACGTAGATCAGTAGTACGGTGTAGGGATCAGTTAACCTCCAGGGAAGATCATTGGACACTGAGCCTCACGGAGTAGAGTACCGGATGCTTCCTGTGGAACATGTTGCCTGTTGTCTACAACGGGAATTAAGGCCCCCGTCTACCTGGATCTTTTTCCCACGTTTAGGCTGAGAAGCGCGGGAGCGATAAGGGCGACACTGCCATGCGCATCAAGTACGCCATCGCCGCTAAGCGCAAGGCTCTCAACTGGCGTGCAGTGTTCTCGTCGTGCTGCGTGTACCTATGGGACTTTCAGCGGTGACCATATTATTTTATTAGTGGGAAGTCTTTAGGAAGGTTCAGTGCAGGCCCCTATAGTAGTTTTGTATGTATCTGATGCGTGCATTTTGAGCTACAGCGCCTTGGAAAGGCCGTTTTTAGCGGTTTTGGAGTACTCTGAATTGATGTTTCTAACGTACGTGATATTTTGAAAGTACTTAACAGCTCTCGTCTGAAGTGTGTGTTCTTTTCGTAGATCAGCACGTTGGACGCACGCTTAATAGTTTCGTTGAAAAACGTGTATTTGGAACACTCTGCTACGCAGTTCAAGCGCCAGGTAGACGGGCGCCTTAAAGGGTAAAGGTTAGTTTGGTTGTGAACAAAAGGAGATTTCTTATGGAAGAGTTTGGCATCGGGAATATTTCCACCGCTAGGTGCGCAGTGTTCCAAAATGCAACTTATAATTAAAATGTTTAAGTTACGTGAATAACAAAAGAGAAAGATTCTTCTTAGTTACGGACTTCTTCTATATTTTATTTATGGTTTTTGCAATTATCCTGTTTTCTAACGTAGAAAATAGAGAAAATCTTGTACATTGCTGACACTAGCGCTTACCTAGTGGCGAAAATTTTTGATTGGCGAACTTTCGACATTGATCCTCCCCACCTGTAGCGGAAATGACCTTAGGTAAAGTTTACATTATCGTTGACCCTCTCACTTAGTTCACGCGTCGTCGAAATTTAACTTGTGTAATTGTGAGGAACATGAATACTACGAGTATATGTATTACGTGCCGAATATTTCTCTTATACTGATAAAAGAATCAGAGACCAAATTAAATTTGATTACCATCTATAAATTGGAATAGTACAGTGTAACGCGGCGTTGAGACATGGAACTGCTTCAACAATTTTGCTGGCAACTTTTTCACGAGTGTTGTTTCTGAAGTTATATGGCAATGGTGTGGTGAAACTGAATTCGAATTTTGATTGGATCTTCATTGCCTACAATGACGTCGAGAAAAGAGAATATGTGAATAAGAAATACAAATTCCATAAACAAATCATGAGAAAATAAATATAAATAAAATAAATAGTAATATAAATAAAATATAGCTTATTTTATTACTACATTTTTATTCCATTCGTGTTTCTCATCCATAATTGTTATTCGTTTTTTGGTTACTTTTTTCGAAGTTATTGTTAAGAGACGGAATTCCGATCAAAATTGCCATGAGTATTTCATTTAACGCTTACGGTAAAATGAATGCAGTTGCCAGCAGTGATTTTTTTTTCAAAGGTTGATTCCAAAAAAAAAAAGCTTTGTACCTTTTTTTTGGAATCAACCTTTCTGTGATCCTTTCCTTCAACCTTTCCGTGATCCTTTCCTTCAACTTCTTCGTGATCCTTATACGCTGTTAACGGATAAGGTAATTCTTACGCATGCGTTTATGGTCGGCATTGGTAACTGCGCATGCAAGTTTCCTCCCAATACTTTTCAACGTCGTATACCACTCTAGCAGAAACATTTCAACTAACCTAGCATAGTAGGCAAATACGTGGTTTTACCGTACCCTAAAAATGAGGTCGACCGATTTTAGTCTTCTGCGTATGTACAGAACATTGACCTACCTCACAGCTATCCAACTGTCAAAGTCACGTGATTAGCTGTGACGGAAGTGTTTGTTTGTATATATTAATTTTCATAAGACGACCCGTTTTGTATCTGTAAATACTTTTACCGATGTTAATTTCATATAGCTGCATTAAAAAAAAATTGTTTAAATGAAGTATACAGACATTTCAAAGCACATGTTTACATAAACAGTGTTCTAACCTCAAATCATATCCATGTCGTTTATGATAGTTGAGGACTCCCAGAGCTGTGGTTTTGGAGGAAGGTGATTGACACTGTTCTCTAAAGGTCCAATTTCCTACTGAAGTAAACACAGGGCGATTGGAGTTCAAAAAACAATCTAGTTTTATTATTCCTTGACAAGTTATAATTCACTCACGAGCTCTAGAGACAACTCCTTCCCGTTTATACAAAGGGGGGGGTGTAGGGGGGTAGTACTCTTCACACACGCTGGATGACTGTACTTATCTGTCCTGCTGTGCTGGTAGCTGGTCCTGCAGTTGAGGTCTGGTGAGCGGGAACTGGCAGGACTCTGCGTCTGATGACGGCCGGCTGCCGTGGTCGTCTCCTCGCGGACTCGTTCCGCCCTCCTCGGTTCCCGTCGGCGTTGTGCATGGGTTTTCTCGGATGCTTCCCACCTTACATCCCGTTTGTCGGCCTCTGTCATTGGTCTGTTGCACGCGGCTGGCTTCTCCTTGAGCGGACGCCCTTCGGTCGGGCTCGTCCCTCGCTCCCGTTCTCGATGTAGGGCAGTAACGGCTTGTTCCTTGCCCTACCACGTCCCGGCTGGACATTCCCACTAGCTCGACGTGGCCTTCCGGCGAAGCTCACCACTCGATCCTCCCCTCCTCGGTGCGTTGCAACTGCTTGGACTGACTGGCTTCTGCGGTAAACTGGCTGGTTGACTCGCGTCCGGATCTGGCGGACCCCTTAATGTAGTGACCGCCTATCTGCGCATCCCGGGGTGGCAGTACCGTACTCCCGTGTCACTTTCGGCTCGTTACTGCGGCTGATTGATTCCCTGCTGGATTGGTTTATGTTTCCCACTGACTGCTCGTGGCAAACTCCCGTCGTCCGGCTCCGAACACCGGACGTCTCGCGGACGGACCTCCGACCAACTATGTCGTTTCACTACTCGCGCCTCACTCAACTGTCTCACGGCTAGCGCCGCACTGAACTGTCTCACGGCTAGCGCCTCACTGACCTCCCCCTTCCTCTCTCTCGTCGTTTTTGTAGGCTCCCATCGCCATATTGAACTCGTGTTATTTCTGCAGGTGGCCGCCCGATGGCCGCGTCCTCTTCGGGGTTATAAAACAACGTGTGCGGCCCTCCGGCGCACGTGGGTCCGGTGTTGTCCCTCGATCCTGGTTTACAAGTTTAAGCACTTCGTTCTGTGCGTGCGGAAATATTTGGGTGGCCTCTTGGCTTGGCGTATGTGTGGTTCGCCTGCCTTGCCGCTATTCTCTCCGCACGCTCGCCCCAAAAGCTCTCAGGGTTTTATTGCGGTGAAGCCCGGGGTCGTGGGACCTCGGCGTATCTTGGGGCGGCTGCCCAGTGTAGCTGTGTTCGTGCCCTGGTGGCTTCCGTTGCCTCCGGATGCCGCCTGCACGTGCAGAAAACTTGGGTGGCCCGTCTTTGCAGCTGTGAGGCGCGGGATCCTTTATTTGGACACGTTCTCCACCCTTAATATTTATTGGTGTTGACCGCCGGCAGGCTTCGCTAGCGCGTGTGTTCTGACGGCCAAAAATGCATGGACGCGGGGAGCGTCATAGTCGTGGTTGCAGAAAAGCAATCCAATGCTGGGACACGGATAGTTCCCATAGTATCGCTTTTATTGTTTTTATTGTGGAATTTTGACGAATTCAAATTCTTGCCCAAAAAGTATAAACGACGAAGAATATTAACCGTCAACACAATCTGCAGACTTCACACCTTCTGTCGTTCTCTCCCCCCCCCCCCC
>NQII01006266.1:18033-38387 GCA_002778355.1 Clitarchus hookeri
TTTTTTTCTCTTTCACATGGATTTATTTCGCCCTCACAATTATGGGCTGTTCTCGGTAAAATGAGCACTTTCAAAAGCCCTGCTTAAGATCTATTTTGTATGCATTTTGTGTATTCTTCCACCGCATGTAAAATTGACATTGCCGTGGGCCTGATCGCTTTATTCATGCGCCGGTCAAATGAAACAAAAATACTATTATAGAAATAAATATTTTACAAATTTGCTTATTCTTGCTCTTTTATGTATTTGAAAAAAAAAACATAAAGTAAAAGGAATAATTTCTATATTCACAAATTTTACGTAACACTTTTTATTCAGTGTTAAGCCATGGAACTACTTTCCCTCCGTCGTTACCAACTTTACTGAGCGCATGTCACTCAGTGTGCCCGTTGAAATATAAGCAGGTAGAAACAGTGACATTCTTCATAGGTTGTTTTCAAAAGTGCTCACTTTATCGTGAACAGCCTTTAGCACTCAGTATACAGTGTTAAAAATGTCCGTATGATCACGGATATTTTTTGCAGAAATACACAGTGAATACACGGCAATTCGCTCCGTAAAGGCAATTAACGGAACAACTAAGCTCCGTTTATACAAAATAAAGAATATCTCCTACTTTTAACGGCTTCGGGTTTCGGATACTAAAAATGCCGAATCTACGAGAAGCGTTCTTCGCCACCGCAGACAGAAAATTATTATTCATGCAGTTACCCGCCGAGGGTGTCCTCCATAACCCCAGAACTTGTAAACAAAAATCGCAAATAAATAGTTTATTTTTAAAAAAAGTTTACCTTAAGATGAAAAAAGATATTGTGCTGATTACATTTATTTAACAGAGAATATGTTTTTAGTCAAATTTTGAAAGTTTTTTTTTTAATGCTGTTCGCCAATAAGCGATTTTCAAGGACCGCGAATAAAATTTTAATATATAATTATTTTTAAGTGACCCTATTGCCACTTGGAACATTTTATCTCGGCGTTAAACACTGTTTTATCCGTTTACAGAGGGGAATTAATTAACATGTTCATAATTGCCGTCACATGCAGTAAGGAAAGGACAGCGTACTGCATTTCATGTCCTTTACACACACACGCCGTAAGACTAGGGCAGTAATCGTTTTCCCCCGGAGCGGAAACATTCACAATTTTCTTTTCCGTGAGACGGATATAAATTTTGTACGTGCTAAATAGATACCTGCGTCGAATTATCGAAACCACTGTGTTTCAACCCGTATCTTCAGTGTCGAGTGACGAATAAATCCTCGTGTCCTCAAGCCACCTAGGAGACAATTTCGCACGTGAAAGGCCTTGAGGGGGGAGGGGGATGAAAATGACTTGTGTCGCATAGATCACTCGCTGCCAATAACCACCTCATTCAGAATTCATGAGTTCCTGGAGAGCGGGGTTCTCGATTCCGGATCGGGCCGTCCTCCGGCTCAAGCAATTAGCAGTCGATCATGGGAGACTTAAATGGCCCCGGGGAAAATTTTCCCCAGTTCTAATGCTCCTTGAAGTCGGGCGGGAAGGAGCCGGTGGTTTTTTCTCCGGAGTGTGATTTCGCGAATGGCGTCAGCGGAAATATACCGGCTACTTGGCTAGAATTAGTGGACAAGCCTGTTATCCCCCTACCCAAATCACCATGCTACTTGGCTAGAATTAGTGGACAAGTCTGTTATCCCCCTACCCAAATCACCATGCTACTTGGCTAGAATTAGTGGACAAGTCTGTTATCCCCTAACCAAATCACCATGCTACTTGGCTAGAATTAGTGGACAAGTCTGTTATCCCCTGCCCAAATCACCACCAGCGCCGCGGCAGTACTTGCTGCACCTTTAATGTATTAGTACATTTGTTTTCTAATACCTATTTTTAGGTGGCCCCTTGTTTTTCGCGTAAAAATTTCAGGACAAGTTGTGTTCCAAGAGCGCTTCAGTTCCGAACTATTTTCGTGATTGGATCTTTTGAATTCTTACGCGTCTCATCTGTCTGCCCGCAAATCACTGACGGTTCCGTATCAGGGAAACTGAATTATGATTGACTCGCTCGTGTAACAGACTGTCTTCATACGAAAACAAGCGGTCAATGGCCAAATGAAGACTGAGTGTGTGCACATAGGATATTGAAGTCTAACCTCTGCGTAAAGCTTTTCGCGCAAAAACAGGTGGTCCTACCTAGGGTGTAAGAAACTATGAAGATGTGACGTTCTAGATTCCACAGTTCAGATTAGTGATAATATGGAGACAATCAATATCTTACAAATACGCGGTAATTTTGAAAACCACTAATTTAATGTGCAACACTATTCCGAAGAATTTCCATTGAAAGTATGAGTTGAGTTGAGTAGAGAGATTTGGGCGGCTATTAACAACTATTTTTTGAGAGCCGGTAAGGGTGAAATGAGGTGAGAATGGAGTAGCGCCGGAATGCAAGGGTGGGGGAAACTGGAGATCTCCGAGAAAACCCGCCAACCAACGGCACCGTCCGGCACGATTCCCACTTGCAAAAATTCGGGAGTGACCCGGTCGGGGCTTTTACCCGGTTCGCTTTGATTGGGGGGGGGGGCGAACAGTCTAACCGCTTAGCCACTGCGGCCCCACCATGAAAGCATGAGTGCGTTTAGCAGGGACGGTATGATCTCAGGACTACTAGTTTATTGCGACGGAAAAACTAAATACCCTACACGATATAAAAACCACCACGAGTGATGGCATCAAATGAAGGCACTTGCATTATCGTCCAAGTCCGTTCAACTTTATACACTAATGGAGATCTCCAGTTTAAAAAGGCGTTCTCATCGTATGTGACCCTCGGCGCCAATAAACGAAAACGAACACTAAATAACAGCCAATGTAGTAACGGGAAGGAGGACTATAATTTTACTTTCCATAATCTCAGTAATATTAATATCCGGAAGCAACTATTGATTAACACATCGTTGCTAGCAATAGATGTGTGTGCGGTGAGCAAATAAAGGGCGGCCTTAGGAACAAATTAAAATACAGGCAATTATCTTGAGTGGAGTAAAAACCAACCATCTGCAACGAAGGAATGATCATCTATGTATTAGTTTCATGGTCCCTAAAGTGGAATAAATCTAGATGCTGCAGCTTTTCTTCTAGTACTATTGCGCAGCAGTTCCATCACAGAAACTTTTCAGTTGTATAGAGTAGAAAACATTTAATTGTAAATAAATTGGTCTATAAAAAAACCACAACCTATTATATTCTACACTGTAAAATTACTCCCAAAATTTTCTGTTCAGCGTATGAAAACATTTTTACGAGACTGTAAGTTTACAGTAATAAAATCTGGATTTAATTCAAATGCAAGGTTAAACAAACGTAGGTATTATTATATCAAATGTTTTCCTTGTACATTTTTGTTTTATGACAATTTTAATTTTCTTTGTGGTAAAGAAAAAAAATCCTTGATCCTTTTTTTTTATCAGAGTAAAGATCTCTTGCAAGATGCCAAAGGAAAGTGTTGGGTAATATTAAAACTTTTCTTTCGTTTGTTATAGTTTTTAAGTACGTAAAGAATCTTACTAAAGGCTATGCTGTCAAATAAATTATTTAGATCATCGACATAATGTTTTAACCTTCAAAATAATAGTATCTAACTATCACAAACGATACTGATAAACTATTGCATCGAGGATGTAAGGTTACCATTGCCATTAATATATAGATCAAACAAAAATTTGGTTTCTTGTAAACCTTCTTTGCAGTGATTTATATTTAATATAAACTTTGTTATGGCAACGAAGCATGTGTTGCAGCAAAGAAAGTGTTATAAAATTCATTAAATTACACAAATACTGATAATTTTTTTAGTGTATTGTTGCAAAAATTCCTGTCTTGATATTATTATTTTACTTAATACTTAAAGAAAGACAGTATGAGACACTAAAGACAGCTTAAATACCTTTGTTTATGTACACTTAATCACTATTCCAGTGAATTATATATCAAATAGAGTAATTAAATTATTGAAATCGTAATTGAATTTTGTTTCTGTTTTCGAGGTTATGAAGTAAAAAGAGATGTAATAATTCTAAGTACTGCGAAGTTGTTTCATGGTAAGTGAAGAAATAACGATTAATCAAATGTACCTATATAATTTTCTGCCCATAATCAGAACATGGAGTAATGATCTTCTTAACGGTTCTACGCTTAGAAAGATTGTGAAAATCTGCCAAGGGTATGGGGTAAACTCTATCACCCACTGAGGCAATTATGTAAACTCTGATGGAAATATTACCTCCACAAATGAATACAATGTTCATATCTCTTTCAAGTATAGTGGTTTTTATGAGACAATCTGCAAAGTTACAATTTTACTATTTATATTTTTTTATTAATTAAGCTAGCAAAGTAGTCACGAAACTCGAACAATAAAACTGCTTAAAACTGATGTTTTGATTTACCTCTGGTAAACTTCGTCGTACAACTGATACTTTGAAGGGAAAAAAAAAAAGTGTTTAGAAAATATCGTTTCGCTGTTTGAAAAATATTTTAAGCCATGAGGTAGCCGTCTGTAAAATATATTTTTCCAACTGTAAATTATTATACACCTGCACGTGGATTATTTTATATACTTGTTAGACACATATACGAGTGAGTTTGTGATTGAAACGAGAAAATATGCGATAACCACCAACATTTTTCAACAAACTATATTTCCAATAATATCTGTTTCTGTTATCAAAAGTAAAATCTCTATGCAACCGTAAAGGAACTATGATAGAGGCATTATTTTTTTTTAATGTCACTGCTGACAGTAAATATGCCCATACCCATCCTCTTGCAGCCGCATGTTGAAACACTGTCCACAAGAGTTTAATTTTATTTGTCTAATTTTTAGCTAGTATTTTTACTTGTTAACTTCATGATGAAGGCTATTTCGTATTTTCAGCAAAGCATTTTAAATAACTGCACTGTCGGATCGACGCGCCACGGGCGATGTCGTTATCCAATCTAGTCTCGTCAAAGCCGTGGGCCTCTGGGCGTTCTTGAAGCTCAGAGTTAGCTACAGGTGACTCCTACTGGTCCGCAACCCACTTCACATCTCGGCGCGTGCGTCCACCCCCTCATTCCCTCGGCCGGTTAGGGGAAATGATCCTCAGCTTCGGCCACCTTCAGCCTTCTCCGCCACCCTCTTACTCTCTCGCTCTCTCTCTACGACCTCTCTGCCCCCCTAACCAACCGTGAATTATGTGATATGAAATGGAGCGGCAGCTCTACAAACGAAACACTCGCGGATATGACACAACTTTGCCTCGCATGTCGCCTGAGGCGAATGCGAGACCCCCTTTACCTGCTTCGTCGAGGAGAAGGTTTCCGCCTCATTAGCAGTCTGCAACATGTCTTAGAGGATCTTAATTAACTGAAATCGCTAGGATATTATGTAGATAGCTTCGCGTGACTGTTGAACGTCCCCGTTAGTTGGACCCCGTTCCGTATGTTTCATAAGCAACACAGGAATAAGGGACTCCGTTTTAACTTGCTTCCCCCCCCCCCCNTGTCTCGTCCTCTCGTGTAGAGCGATAACTCGTATTCAAATATCGTGGAATATTTTATTATTATTTCGTGTTTATTTATTGCAATTAAAATGATTTAAGTACCTATCCATTAATATTTGTTAAATTATGTTTTCAATTTGCGTTAATATTTCTATTAGTTTTTAAAGAAGTTTCGTTTAGAATATATTGTGTCGCCTTCATTGGGGTTAGGAGAAAAAAATCATTTTTTCTTATATTTCTGCATTTGTATACGAATTTTATAACTCACAATCCAGGCAATTAGTAGTATGTAAAAAACAATAATTTTACTTTCTTTCTCACAAATATTTTAGTAAAATTGTCTTACAAAGTCAACGGAGGTGCGAGGCACCGCTGTCTTAAATTATTATGCATACATAACCATATCGCGCTTCAAAAAATATATTTATATTTACATTGCAAGACCAGTGTTTCAACGTCAACGTTCTTTCCTTTTTTTTTTTTTTTAACATTTTTAAGCAAGCTAAATATTTAAAAATTACTATCATGAAGAGTAAGTTCATTTTTTAATTGTTGTATCGGTTAAAATATTTCTTTTGTCAGTAAACTTAAATATATATTTCTTACTAAGTTTGTTTTCTAATTAAGTAATTTGTCATATACGTAACCTAACTTTTGCACTGCTGAGTAATAGCTAATTATAACTTGAGCTCCAATCAATTTATGGATTTAAGTTATCCTTAAACCTCATGCAAATTTTTTAACTTTTATTGCTATAAATGATGTTGATGGTGTAACAGTCCTATTAGCAAACTAGACAAACTCGCGGCAGTACAGCTGTTTTAATTGGTCCCGAAACATTTCTAAGGATTTAATTATGTAATTATCCTGTAGTTCCAAAATGAATAGTAGCAATGCCCTTTAAAAACCCATGCCAATTCTTGCAACATAATTTCCACACATCACGCTAGTTCAGCCAAGATTATTCAGGAAACTACTGTCGAAAATGGAAATGATTGCCAACCTGATGACGTGACACCCAGCTATTTGCTGCGTACAAATAAACTGAATAAAAAAAATTACAATATAAATAACTCAATAAAAAATCTAAGTGAATGGTAGTCTCTTAGTTTAAGACATTGAAAGTGAAAGTCGAGGAAACTCAAGGACAGAAATAAATTAAATACACTTCAAAAATTTACTTGCATGAAACAGTAAAACCAACCCAAAAAAACTTTTATATTTTAAAATAAAGCAGCTTTGTGAATTAACTCACAGCATTTTGCTTGTAAAAGTGAATTACGTATTTAATTTCTGCAAGTGAGCTAAATTTACTATCTACATTTTTACTGAAAAGAATTGTACTTTCAACGTGGCATAGTTCAGAAAACATTTGTAATTTTGAATCGATATTAATATTAACGATTATGAAACGCAAATATTTGGTCGTAATATATAATAATGAGATTTTGTTAAAGCGTTGAGGCGTCCGGGTAATTGCAAATCAGCTGTTATAGTTACGACTTAACACACCTTCTGAACAGAACCAAACGTTCACGTATGCATAGTAAAAAAGCATTCTTTTGAAGCCCTAAGCTATTTTAACACACTAGAATATCTCAAGATATAAGTTATTTCATTAATATTTCATAAGCTTTATAGAAGACATGCTGAACTTTTCTATGGTCCATCCATGGTTACTTCCAACTTTTCTGAAGCCCTGTTAAAGTTCTACTTCCAGGATATCCTTCCGCTTCATGCAAACAAAGCTTAGCCAAGTGTAGAAAATTACACCAAAGGGACGGCACACGGTATTCGTGCGCTCTCAGTGTATTAATTAATATTTCGCAAAATATACATTTCTTACTACGTATTACCAACACACATATTTTCTCCTAATTTTTTATTCATGCTAATTATATACGAAGTGTTATAATTTTTAATGGAATATAAATAAAAACTTAAATGAGGTACTTTTGTGATAACAGAAGTACAAACCACCCCCTAACCCAGTTACCCACAATCGCTCTTTCACCGATAGGCGGGCGGGCGCTTAGCCAAACACGTCGCACGTCTAAACACTTCCCCCCAGGCGAAAGTGGCTACACTTCCACGAGACAGCTCAAACGCAATGGTTTTTTCTTCCACCGCGAGGCAGTTGTGCGGTGGGTGAGGGAGCGTTGTGTTTCCTTGCTAATTGAACAGGAGGCGTGGTGGGACGGATGCAAAGCGCACACGCGCTCAGCGCCGCTAAGCAAGCCTCGCTAACTCCTCGCGCTAACAGCCGCGTCTCGACCGCATTGATCATCTTCATGCATAATTCCCTTTTACCGCGGCGCGGCCAGGAATTACCCGCCACTCCGGGACCTTTGTGCGGCCTGAGGGAGACCGTGACAGCGGCAGTTCCCGGCCAAGTGAGAAGCCTACGTCACGGATAACATTACGAGGAGCTCTGCGGTAACGAGAGAAACCACCNCACAGCAACACAAGTTCTTGCACGTGAGCTGACTGAAAAGCAAAATAAAAAAATTCCTTGAATTTATTACGTTATAATTTTAATTTGTAGATATATCAGAAATAACATCCTAAAAACTGATGTAATATATTCGCTGTTTCTTCGCCCTTTTTTTAATTAAACTTTTTAAAAAATCACCCCATGTGTGACGTGTTTGGTTGTTTCATTAATATGAAATTTATTACAAGTATTTTAAACTTGTATTAAAATAACAATTCCTTATTTTTGGGTTAAACTAAAAGAAAAATTAAATTTATTTAAAAAATTGTAACATTTAATTTACAGTTAATACGAATAAAAACAGAGAGAAAATAGGTATGCTGGTAATACCTAGTAATAAATAGTTATTATACAAAATATCACCACACTGAGTGCGCCCCTTTGGTGTAACTGTCTAGACTCGGTAAACCTCTGTTTGCATGAGGCGGAGAAACATCCTGGAAGTAGAACTTAAACAGGTCTTCAGAAAAGTTGGAAGTAAACGTGATTGGGCTATAAAAATAGAGCCCCTTTCTTCGGGGTAAACTAAGCACTTTTCACATCCCTGCTTTAAGGGGAGGGGGGACAGTCCCCACCATCTCGGATTTTAGTATATTTTTCGTAAAAATCTACATTATAGATGTATTGAATCTTTCGGGACGTCACAGAACATTCTTTTGTACATTTTTTCTGAAGTTTGTGTTGCTCAACTACTGTGGCTAGTTTAAGTGCTGTAGTTGCACGCAGAAACATTCACTTATTTCTTACTAGACGAAAATTAGTAAAGACAGTGAAAACGTATCAACCTAATAAAGCCTGAGAAGTTATTTTATATGCTGTGTCGTGCGAAAAATTCCATTACACCAACTTAAATATAAGTTATAGCGAAATATGGATAAATCCAAGATGGTGGGGCCTGATCCCCCTTAAGGACCCCGCCTATCTGCCGCTATAATTGCGTTACAGGGTGATAGAAATTCATTTTTATCTGCGAAACTATTAAACTTGAGTTAAATGTGGTGGTTACGAAAAGAACACACACTTCTGACGAGGGCTGTTAAGTGCTTTGAAGATGTCGTGCACAATAGAGAGACACTTTTTAAGTACTACAAAATGGCTAAAAAAAAAACGTTTTTATCAAAGTATTGTATCTGAAAATATATGCACCAGATACATACAAAACTACTCAAGGGCCCTGCAAACAACCCACTAAAAACTTCCCACCATTAAAATAATAGGTTTGCCTCTGATAGTCTCATTTATACACGCAGCACGACGAGAACGCTGCACGTCAGCTCAGAGCCTTGCGCTTAGTGGCGATGACGTACTTGATGCACGAGGCAGTGTCGCCCTTATAGCGACTGCGTCTCTCGGCTTCAAACGCGGGGAAAAAAAAACTCCAGGTAGGCGGGAGCCTTAAGATCTACTTCTATGCACATTGTGTATTCTTCCACCATACGTGAAAATTAACATTTCCATAAGCCTGATCACTTTATTCATGTGTCGGTCAAGTGAAACTTCGAAATTATTAGAAAAGTGATTATTTTACGAATTTGGTCATTCTTACTCCTGTGTGCATTATAAAAAGTAGAAGGCAAAATATATAATTTCAGTATTTTCGCATGTATCTGTGACATTTTTAATTTAGCGTTAAGATGTCGGACTACTTTTCCTGCGCCGTTACCAACTTTACTGGGCACATGCCAGTACGTGTACCTGTTGAAATATATGCAGGTACAGGCAGTGACCTTTTTCAGAGGTTGCTATTAACTGTACTAGATTAACCGCAATCAGCCTCCATACAAAATACACACGCCGCAAGATACCGTTAATAATACGACAAAATACACAAACCGGAAATAAACAAGACGGTTTTAAGAAATAGGCACAGTAATAGGGCAGCAATGAGTGTACAACACAATTGACTCATTGTATGATAGTGATACTAGTGATGATAATGGTGGTGATTATAACAACGATAGCTGTAATGATATAATAAAAATAAAGTTTATGATTAAGAAATATTTTATGACAAATATTACGATAACATTGTTTATGGCGACGGATGATAATTTAGATTTCAGTCTAGCAGAGTGGAAAGAGAAATCTAAGCTGCTACTGAACAAATACAAAAACCAACTACGCGCCAACACAGTAATAATATATAATAAAACCTATTATTCCGGAATTTCAAATAGCAAACACAGCTTTCCATGCGAGAAGGGGCTGGTGCAGTAGATTTCCTTTCCAGTCACTGTTTTTTTAAAGCCTAAAACACAGCAAGTGATTCGGAGCTATCAGAGAGAAACCGCGATCATAGCATCTCTTCAAGGTTAAGAGTTATGGAAAGATCTAGCAGGAAGCGAATTCCAGAAACATACATACAGAATTTGAACTTCTTAATATTTTTTATGGGGTTAGACTTATAGACTATGCCATGCCAATTAAATTGTCTGAAAGTAAACAAAATTATTTTACAACTTTATGATACAGAAATTTATATATCGTAAAAAATTCATTTTTTAAACAAATAGTGTGCTTTGACTAAGATGAATTTCTGTTAAAACTAATAAGTGAAATTTATTTAAATGTTATTATTATGCAGTTCTACAAAATTAATCTTGGCAAATTTTAAATAAATTATTTCTGTGCATATACTTATGTGGTCTCTATACGTCGACAGGATTTTATTCTAATAGTATGAATTGTGCGTAGTGGTTCTGTTAATTCAAACACGCATTCAATAAAACAAACCGCATCGAAATGTATTAAGTACGGTAGTTCAAGTACAGTTCTTGATTTTACATTCTGTAGCATTGAGTAGAATAATATTCATTTATTTTATGTGCGTAGGTTAAAGAGTAACGTAACTTAAAGTGTGCTTAACTGTTGAAGGCACGCGTATACAAACTGGGAAAAGCATTTCCCTGCAATGAAAGAAGAAACAACTCTTTGGGAGAGCTGTTCAAATTACGGCAACCAGCCGAGATCTAAGAAGAATATGACAAGCTGCGAATAAAATAAAATGTGCTTCTCCAGCGTTGCTTGGATGAAGGTCTATTTTTGTAGGCACTACACAAGGTAAATCAGTTGAATGCGTTTGCGAAATCTGAAGAAAAAAAAAATTGGTTGTCTGTAAAGTCGGTTTACTGACGATAGTTGAACGTGACAACGTCTTAAGAAAATACTGATGGAATGGTAGCATTTTTCAAAAGAAAATTTTAATTTCATTTGTTTAATAGATTTGTATGTATATAGAGAAGGAGGTAATTGGAAATCACAATGAAATTGATCAAGTGAGATTTATTTGTACGCATAAATACAATTATGTCAATTTTTTTTTTTCAATTTAATAGTTTTTACAAGTATAAATGTGCGTTGAGCAATTGTTTTACAACTTTTAAACATGTGTAATATTTAATTTCTTACAATCTGTGTTATTCTGTTGAGAATAGGACGATGATAGGAAAAGTAGGAAATGAAAGGGAGTGTTTCGAGTTTA
Source organism: Clitarchus hookeri (assembly GCA_002778355.1). Classification (NCBI taxonomy): domain Eukaryota; kingdom Metazoa; phylum Arthropoda; class Insecta; order Phasmatodea; family Phasmatidae; genus Clitarchus; species Clitarchus hookeri. The sequence continues at coordinate 29,530 of NQII01006266.1, forward strand.
ATGTGTCTTGAAAAAGTCAAATCGATGGTGGTGCCTCCTAGTGTTGTTGAGTTATTAACGTCTGATGCACAATCGACATTAAACATGTCTTTCATGAATTTGATGAATTCTTTTTCGCTCGTTCCGCGCTCTCGCTTGCACTTCAAGCCTTACATGGAACGCCTCAGAGCGAGGTAACGCCGCATGAGTCATGTTTTTTCGTGCGTGCAGCCGGCTCTATCGAATTATAAGACGTTGTCACGTCAGAAACAGACACTTAATACTTTAGTAATACTGTACTTGAAATAGACATATGGAAATATTCAAAGTATATTTCCAGTAAATCTAGTGTCAGAAATACACCAAAACCGCTGGTAAAAACTTACAATATTTTCAGACACATGGTAAGCCAACGAATGACAGTAACTCAAATAGATATTAATTGAAACCACTCTGTCATTTTGATATATTCCGGGTTATGCTTTCGTTTTGAGAGAGCTAAAACCGATTACATCTCTCATTATCACGTATGAAAATGATGAACCTAAAGGCCAGGGATAAATCATGTCCGAACATTATTTACTGTTTTCATTCATTTTCATAAACAAAGAGGAATTACAAACTCGCCACAATGGTTATTCAAGTAAGGAATTGAAAAACAACGAATTTTAAAATATTATCTCCATCCGCTAAACGCTTGAGTACAATACTGGACGTAACTTAATTTCAATTTATTAGCTGATGCACGCTATTTCTCGCAGACTTCAGTATTAAGTGCTTACCGTAATTTGCATAACAACAGTGAGAGAAATTCCACGTTTTATCGTACTAGTAAGCTACTTTGACTATGCTTGGAAATATTGGACATCAGAAAAAAAAAATGTTTACGACTAGCTGCATACGCAAATATGTCACTAAATTTTACTTTACACAAACATTTTTGTTGCTGAAAATGTGTAAATATTTTAGCAAAAATATATGATTTCCTGGGGTAAAAAATTTCTGATTTTAAATCAATCAGATTAGACACAAGTCGAAAAAGGCACAAACCAATAACACGTAGACAAAAAGAAATTCTTGCAAAAGTGGCATTAAGACTACCGCTATTTGCAAATGACACCTACAAACCGCCGATGTGTAGATAAAAAATATAAGTAAAAATATTTAAAAAAAGTTTTAAAACGGGANATTCTTGCAAAAGTGGCATTAAGACTACCGCTATTTGCAAATGACACCTACAAACCGCCGATGTGTAGATAAAAAAATATAAGTAAAAATATTAAAAAAAAGTTTTAAAACGGGAATATTCCTGTTGTGATAATCGGGAGAAACCTTTACTCAAAAGCAGGATCTACGTGGCACTTCTATGAACTCAATCAGTTTAAAGGAAAGCCTGTTAAGTACTAAAGCCGCTTTCTTGCATTTAAAAACGTACAGGTTTTATTTTACAATTTCTTTCCAGTTGATCAACCACAACGTCAATATAAAATAAATTTTCGTTTGCAACTTTACAGACAGAGCTAGTAATCTTTTGCCGAGAATTCGTCCCTTGTATGTACGAGCTCTTTCTATGTACAAGATGCAACTTCTTCAATTTTCGCAACGGTCTTACAGAAATTTAAATAGGCAATCCCATGTTAAGGAAGTTTTGCCTCAGTGCGTTAATTTAAAATNTCGCAACGGTCTTACAGAAATTTAAATAGGCAATCCCATGTTAAGGAAGTTTTGCCTCAGTGCGTTAATTTAAAATATAAGGCGTTTCAAACAAAATGTATTATTCGCATTTTTTTTAGGAGACGTTTCTTATACCGGAGATGTTTCCATAGCATATATAACCTGTTTGCAAGGAATAATTAAAGTTTATGTTTTACAAAGAAGTNTTATACCGGAGATGTTTCCATAGCATATATAACCTGTTTGCAAGGAATAATTAAAGTTTATGTTTTACAAAGAAGTACAGCGTGCTTATCTACATATATTGGAAATATGCGCTCGTAGGGATCTTCTCCTGAAAATTCGCGAAGAATTACATTTTGTTTGAGACGCGTGTCATTAAAATTAGTGCACTATGGCAAAATTCCCTTAACTTAAGATGTGCAGAGCTCCAGCGGAGAAGGTTGTATTTAAAAAACCGTCCAACGTGTCTGACTGAAGTCTGCTTACGAGCAGCATTTAAGAAACGTTACGCGTCTGTATACGTTTTTCAGTTCCTCCTAATCTCTGAAAAGCATGTTTTTTGTGATAGTGAAAATGGCTCAAACGGGTGTTTGCACCGTCATTTTTAGGTGTGAACATTCCGGTACAAAACATTAAAAAAGGAATTGGGACGTACCATCAAACCTTTGTTTTTATCAACAAGTCATAATATGGTAGGGTCTCCTCTGGAAGTCGCATAGAGGCGCGTTATCGACGGTGACAGTGCTTTGCGTGATGAGAGAGTCGGTGCGCATGTCTCAGACCTGCAGAGTTCTTTCAACTAGGCGGCCGCCTTAATGTCCCATAGCAGCACGACGATAACACAGCACGCCAGTTCGGAGTCCTGCACCTAGTGACACTCCATGAGTGGTTCGCCACTCACCTGCTACTATTTTACACCAAGTAGTATTGTGGAGACGGGATTTTATACGCTTCAGCTATCATCAGAACTTGTTCGTGTCTCAAAGTCGAAGCCATAAGAATATTAAGNGAGACGGGATTTTATACGCTTCAGCTATCATCAGAACTTGTTCGTGTCTCAAAGTCGAAGCCATAAGAATATTAATAGCTTCCATATTTTACATTTACAGAGCTCATTCCCGTTATTCGTCATTACGGAGTGGCTTTCCGTAAAATAACTCTACACCTCCGTAAAATTTTCCGTAATTCAACAAAACTTTCTAAGAGTGTAGGGGCAGTGATATTTTCCAAATGTTGATTTCAAAAGTGCTCAGTTTACCGTGAATAGCCTATATATGTGTTTTATTATATAAAGCGAATCATTAGAATTTTCGTTAAGTATTTCTCGATTTTATTTATCAGAACTCCGGTGTACGTGTGGTGTCTGCGCGGATGTATTGTTAAGTAAAAGAAAATGCATTCTGCTGGAGATACACAGCTGTGTTCGCAGTTGGCCGAGGAAGTGCGATGACAGACCGGCTGCGAGTTACGCCCCAATCGAGCGAGCGGGTGTGAGTTGTAGCGCCATCAACGGACCATTTACACATTTCTTCCACTGCGATGNGAGCGAGCGGGTGTGAGTTGTAGCGCCATCAACGGACCATTTACACATTTCTTCCACTGCGATGAATCACATGTGTGCCTCCAAACTTTAAACATCGTGCGACCGGGAACAGTCGTTTCTGATGTTGCCCGTTGTCGGCTGGTAATCCTGGCCATATTATTTCTTTTTTAAAATTCAAAATGTGTGCGCTAAAAAAATGCAACACCGACCTCACCCACTGATGTTCACAGGTTTCAGTGAAACCTACATGGAATCACGCTTATTCACTGCGTGATATTAATTTAGCAGTTGAGGTACCTGTTTGCTAGGGAAAGAAAAGCTTAATAGTATAAATGCCCATAGGTTTGTACNTATTAATTTAGCAGTTGAGGTACCTGTTTGCTAGGGAAAGAAAAGCTTAATAGTATAAATGCCCATAGGTTTGTACTCTCTAATAACTATGAATTTGATGAGTGTGGCCAACCTGCTAAGCATTTCAATTATAGACTTTTTTTTCTCCCGAAAATGGTAGGCCGAATATTTTCGTTGGTTTCGACACGCTAATTAATATTCTGCCATTGAAAATCCAATTGTACTCCGTGTCATGAAATTGAATGCAACGAAAAGGAGGCAGTAATTTAATGGAAAACCTTCAGCACAAACCTTCAGTAAGGACGAAGATGGTTCAGAACGGGGCTCTATATACAGTCATAAACATTTATACAAACATTACAATAATATACTCAATAGGTCTACGTATAATGTGGACATTAAAACTTTCAAATAATCTTTAAAGGATTACTTATTATCATATCCTATTNCAATAGGTCTACGTATAATGTGGACATTAAAACTTTCAAATAATCTTTAAAGGATTACTTATTATCATATCCTATTACTTTTATTCTGATAGGGTAATACTTAGATACAAAACGATGGCCACATCACATTGAGATTAAACATGCTTTACCCTGTATTTCTTCCATCATGGTGTGTGGTATCATGCATATATATCTTTGTGTGGTGTTGTGATGATAACGTGTTCTGTTTATTACTCTCATGGTTTCATGTGTATCTTTCTGTATTACTTGATGTATCATATTATACAGTTTTTCGCTTGTTCNGAGACGGGATTTTATACGCTTCAGCTATCATCAGAACTTGTTCGTGTCTCAAAGTCGAAGCCATAAGAATATTAAGAGCTTCCATATTTTACATTTACAGAGCTCATTCCCGTTATTCGTCATTACGGAGTGGCTTTCCGTAAAATAACTCTACACCTCCGTAAAATTTTCCGTAATTCAACAAAACTTTCTAAGAGTGTAGAGGCAGTGATATTTTCCAAATGTTGATTTCAAAAGTGCTTAGTTTACCGTGAATAGCCTATATATGTGTTTTATTATATAAAGTGAATCATTAGAATTTTCGTTAAGTATTTCTCGATTTTATTTATCAGAACTCCGGTGTACGTGTGGTGTCTGCGCGGATGTATTGTTAAGTAAAAGAAAATGCATTCTGCTGGAGATACACAGCTGTGTTCGCAGTTGGCCGAGGAAGTGCGATGACAGACCGGCTGCGAGTTACGCCCCAATCGAGCGANCAGCGAGTGGGTGTGAATTGTAGCGCCATCAACGGACCATTTACACATTTCTTCCACTGCGATGAATCACATGTGTGCCTCCAAACTTTAAACATCGTGCGACCGGGAACAGTCGTTTCTGATGTTGCCCGTTGTCGGCTGGTAATCCTGGCCATATTATTCCTTTTTTAAAATTCAAAATGTGTGCGCTAAAAAAATGCAACACCGACCTCACCCACTGATGTTCACAGGTTTCAGTGAAACCTACATGGAATCACGCTTATTCACTGCGTGCTATTAATTTAGCAGTTGAGGTACCTGTTTGCTAGGGAAAGAAAAGCTTAATAGTATAAATGCCCATAGGTTTGTACTCTCTAATAACTATGAATTTGATGAGTGTGGCCAACCTGCTAAGCATTTCAATTATAGACTTTTTTTTCTCCCGAAAATGGTAGGCCGAATATTTTCGTTGGTTTCGACACGCTAATTAATATTCTGCCATTGAAAATCCAATTGTACTCCGTGTCATGAAATTGAATGCAACGAAAAGGAGGCAGTAATTTAATGGAAAACCTTCAGCACAAACCTTCAGTAAGGACGAAGATGGTTCAGAACGGGGCTCTATATACAGTCATAAACATTTATACAAACATTACAATAATATACTCAATAGGTCTACGTATAATGTGGACATTAAAACTTTCAAATAATCTTTAAAGGATTACTTATTATCATATCCTATTCCTTTTATTCTGTTAGGGTAATACTTAGATACACAACGATGGCCACATCACATTGAGATTAAACATGCTTTACCCTGTATTTCTTCCATCATGGTGTGTGGTATCATGCATATATATCTTTGTGTGGTGTTGTGATGATAACGTGTTCTCTTTATTACTCTCATGGTTTCATGTGTATCTTTCTGTATTACTTGATGTATCATATTATACAGTTTTTTGCTTGTTCTGGCCTCTTGCCGAATGACGGGTTCCATTTCCTTTTGGCTAGGGATAGGAAAATTTCAAAAGTGCAATAACTTATAGGCTATTCTCCGCAGACCCGTGTACCCTCGAACCTCAGCTGTTCGTTCATTGGCTGCTGCACCAGAGAGTAGCCAGTGTTAATCAACATTTGGCAGTATGGCTCTCGCCACTTTTTTCCTTGCAAGTGTGCCATTGGCCCAGAGTCATCCAGGGCGTGTCTAATGAATAGGGGCAGTGATATTTCGCGAAAATATTTCGATACCAGGTACAGTCCAAAGCACTGTTGGGTCGTCCAGCTTCTTTGATTGGCTAAAAAATGTTCTGGCTCGTGTTAACCGTTTGCGCACGAATCACGAAGGTTCAGTGTCGGAGTTACTTAGTCCTGAGTGGCTTGGTCAAAGACGGACACGGCACCAGCAGCCAATGGAGGTATAACAGCAGCTGAGGTGTGTATATAGTATTGGAGTCTACTGTGTGCTCCGATTTTTACGCGAAAAGTCACTGGCGGCCCTACTAATGAACTATTGCGAAGCGACATCAATGTACACGTGTTGGATGTCCATATTGTCCTGAATTGAATTCGCGAAAATTTTCTTATCCCTACTTACGGCTTTTTAAATGTATTATGGCTTCACGGAAAGAATAAAAATAAATGAAAGACAAATTTCTGCACAACACACTTTACCTACGTATTATCCGGAAACATAAGAGTTCTGCATTTGATCTTTCCTGCCATCTTTGCAAAAACTTCTTTATCACGTGGAGATGCGTGCACGTACACCATGTCTGTCTGTCGTGACCGTAGACGAAATGAGGGGGTGGGGATGAGTATGCCAATTACTCAGTCACCACTCTCCGTGCTCTAACATTGGATTGATTTATTGCCAGAAGCGCATTCAAAAACAACGTTGGTATTATTTAATGCCAGGAAAATGTTGTTTTAATTCTTTATAGTCTAGATGTGTGTAAACTTCGTCTAACATAGTTCTAAAGCAAGTAGAACATATTGAATTCTGTCAAAGTATTTTATTCGTATAAAAGGGTGGGTGTGTTGAAATTTCAAACGTAAACACACTCGTTGCTACTTACTATGTGACTTGGACAGTTCTATCGGAGACGAGTGTGTCGGTGTAAGGGATGAGCGTTGATGACAGTACAAAATCTGTACGATGATAGTCCTAATCTTTTGATAAAATAAATAGCTGCTAAATACTTTCTGAAGTACTTTTGTAAAATTATTTACTCATTCTCCTTTCAACAATTCTTCTGATCTAGAAAATTCTAAACGGAAAATATGAAACAAAACATTAAGAAAATCATATGCGAAAGGTGTTACAAAGCCAGTTAATCATTTTTTTTTCACAACACAATGTTTGTATGGTTCTTACAAGAACACCATAGCACGAGAAAAAATTATTTCTGCGGGAAGAGAAATAATGTTTGTGTAATTTCTGAGATAAAAACGACGACTTGAATCCCGCCACTCACATACGACCGGGGCCACGGTGTCTGAGCGGTTACACTGCTCACCTCCCATCGTGGCGAACAGGGTTCAATCCCCGGCCGGTTCATTCCGGATTCTCGCAAGTGGGGATCGTGCCTGCGCGACTACATCCTCACCTCACTTCGCCCTCAGCGGCTCTCAAGACCTCGCTGTTAAGAGCCGCCCCAGGTCTCTTCACTCACTCACGCTGTTGAGAGCCGCCCCAGGTCTCTTCACTCACTCACGCTGTTAAGAGCCGCCCCAGGTCTCTTCATTCACTCACGCTGTTAAAAGCCGCCCCAGGTATCTTCACTCACTCACACACGACCAGTTTGATAAGGATACAGTCAACTCTCCGCTTCCGTGTCGGATCGCAGNAGGTATCTTCACTCACTCACACACGACCAGTTTGATAAGGATACAGTCAACTCTCCGCTTCCGTGTCGGATCGCAGGCTAAATGTGAGGCACGCCGTTGATTCGCGAGCACCCAACATTGACCTACCCCAAACCCAACACAACTGTCCAAGTCACACGGTCAACACTGATGAACGTATCTGCGTATACCTTATTTTGAAAAGACGAGCTCTTTTATATAAATAAAATACTTCTGCAAGTTTTAGTATTATAAAGTTGCATTAAAAATTAGTTAAATGAAGTATATGCTAAAACTCAAAGCACTTGTTTACATAAACAGTGTTGTAGGCTCAAATCCTATCCACGTCGTTTATGATAGTCATGTTGCCAGAAAAGAAGTTTGATGTTGGGACACGGAGACTGATATTTCGCAGCTAGCACGATCACTCCACCCCGTATTCATTCTACCAGTGTTGCCAATTTAGCTTTTTTCCCGCTAAATCTAGCTTTTTCGAAACTCGGTTTAGCGGCATAAATATTTTTATCCATCCTAGCAAGAAATCAATATTTTTTTCTGCAGTGTGAGAAATTTGTGTGTTAAATTCAAACAATAGCACAGCGACGAGTTGATCTCCTTTAAGCCCCGATCATTAACAGAAAACCACATTTTAAGAAGGTTTTTTTTTTAATTTTTTTTTTATATTGTTTTTATAAACGTGTGATGTTTAAATAACAAAATCATTATTACATTTACTGTGTTCACTTGATTTTTTAAGTAGTTTTATAGAAACACTAGCTATTTTCAATGGAAAATAGATTTTGTTATGAGTGGTTTAGCGGGATATTTTGAATATTTGTTGGCAGCACTGCACTCCACGTGCCAGATAAACAGAAAGGCGAGAAGTGAGGGATACAGGGTTCCAAAAGAACTGGCGTAGCTGCACTTTCAACTCGTCTCGAACGCCCTCGAATGTGTACAGAGCGGCAAAGTGGTGAGCCGGGAACGAGCTATGAACGCGTGTTTGTGTAGAGGTGGGAAAGGGGGGGGGGATGTGTATATAAACTGCCAGGCGGGCTCGCCACCACTTCCACGCTTGAACTAAACTAAAACCGCAACGAAGTGAAGCCCTCCAGGCTTCGCGGCGGTTCTAAACAAGCCCCTGCATTTCGAAATTTCGGGTTTTTTAGGAACCATTCTTCTCCTCTCTCTCTCCCAGCAGGCAGGGAAGGAGAGGAAACAGTTATGTGGTGCCAGGTCCCTTGGCGCTACACAGGA
>NQII01006266.1:39311-52279 GCA_002778355.1 Clitarchus hookeri
CGAATTAAGGTGTCCTTCCCGGGTAGGCCGGCCAACCGGTGCACACAGCCCCAGCGGGAAACATTCTATTGAAAAATCGTCCAACGTGTGCGGGTGAGGTCCGGTTACGAATACCATTTAAGAAACGTTACGCGTCTGTATACGTTATCCATTTCCTCCAATCTCTCTAAACCATGTGTTTTTGAGGTGGAGAAAAATGGCTCAAACGGGTGTGTTTTCGCAATCATTTTTTGAGTACGAACATTCCGATACAAAACAATAAAAATTAATAGGGACTTGCATCAAACCTTTATTTTTATTATTGCGCCATAAAATGGTAGGGTTTCCGCCTGAAAGTCTCATAGAGGCGCGTTACCGACGGCAAGACTGCACGCCAGTTCTGTGCTTAGTGCGTAGAGGCGATGAGAGAGTTGATGCGCATGTCTCGGTCGCCCCTAGCGCTCCCGCGCTTTTAAAGCCTCGGACGTGAAAAATTCCTTCAAACCAGGCGGCCGCCTTAGGTTTAGGCCTGTGAGTCCGAAACTGAAACCTTAACTTCATTATTTCCATCCAGATCGAAGCGTGCACTAATTGGTCTTGGAGGAAATATTTTGAAAACCGTTTTTGGTACTTTAGATAGTGAAGATTTAACCCTTCTGGAACATCGTCTGAACTCTCCGGCAAACACCCTGGATGAGATTTCAACAAATGTGGCTAATCAAATTATTTTTTATCAAAAATTCGGAAGACAGAATTATAAATAGCACTGGGTATATAAAAAAAAANTGTGGCTAATCAAATTATTTTTTATCAAAAATTCGGAAGACAGAATTATAAATAGCACTGGGTATATAAAAAAAATTAGTCAGTTGTGTCTGGATCATTATAATACTTTGTATCGTTATCTCTGTTTTGCATTACCTGATATCGTTGATGGGATGATCATCTTAAGTTTTGGGATTGATTTAAATGGTGTGCTATTCCGTTTCAGTAAAGCTCTCGCCGGTGCCAGGTTGAAATTTTTTTTTATTTGCATCATGCCATTGAAACTTCTTTANTCCGTTTCAGTAAAGCTCTCGCCGGTGCCAGGTTGAAATTTTTTTTTATTTGCATCATGCCATTGAAACTTCTTTACATTGCAAGTTAAGTACAACGTTGTTAAGTTCTGAATCATTTTTTAAACATTCTAAAACACATTCAGCGGCTCATTACTTTGCCAATTTACATGATAGCACCGTATGTACATGACAATTTATGTATGTTTTATGATCTAAGTAATGTTCAAGCAATTATCTGCAATTCATATCTTAATGCTGTTGTTAATGTTCCCTTGGCCAATAGTTTGAAAGATACCGTGTTTTTTCCCGTTCCCTTTTTGTATTCTAATTTAAACAGATACCTGTTACTCAATGTTCAGGAATTCTTGATTGATATTTTGGATCATAAGCATTTTGCTGTTGTTGACCATGATTTTCTTATGAGATGCAACACTCTTGGCATTACCCTACACCCTGCTTCTTACCCTTTCTTTGATGCACACGTAGACAACTGTGAATTTAACCTTTTTACGGGAAAATCATATTTTGAATTTTGTGATAAATCTGTTATCAGTTTAAAACTTCCTTTTTTTTAAATAGAACTAGTTCTCATTGGTTATTTGCTTCTGATGCTACCATTTATGTTACTTTCTTGTGCAGGTTTACTACAGAAACCTTTTCCCCTTTTAACTCTTGCTTTGTCTGGCACTGGTTTGATAAACAATGCATCTCATGGTGACGTTGGTGACGTTATGAGTCCCTTTTTCAAAACTTTTGGTTCTGTGAATTCTGCTTTTCACTATAACCTATATCTGCCTATCATCCACGCCCCTAAACTAGTAGCTAGACATTCCCGTGTCAATTTTCCTCCTTTCCCTAGCCCATACCCTGATTGATTCCTTTGTTAAGGGATTAGACAATCGTTTTAGCTTCACACCCTCAGGGAACCAACTTCCAGAAGGGCCCTACATCTCCTTCGCCCTCGCCCTGCACAACCTCCAATCAACCTAAATCTCATCTTCATGACTATATTTCTGTTTTCCCTTTCCTGCTTGTTATGTATTTTTAGTTGAAATCCAAATTCTGTGCCAAGGCAAGTTCCCCGCCTTCTGACCGGCATGTTCTTGTGGCAGAAGGAGGTGTTACGCATTTCCCTACCTTGCTGCCGAGGCGTGGCAGATTTCCTTTGAAGTCGCCTTGCGTCTTCTTGATGCCGATTTTGTGATGAAGTAACACCTATGCTGGCGTTGGCAAGGGAGACGTCCCGAATATGACCAACGTCTCAGGTAAGTCCAGCCCTTTCCCCATCATTTTTGGCATGTGCATTAATCTTTCAACTATACAACAATCAAGTCACCGTTTTCGTTAACAAACTTATTTTGGACTCAAACCAATCATAAAAAAAATAGAACGCAACCTTAAAATTTATTCTTTATGGCTCGACATATTTTTTTGAATTCTAAATTGTTTTTTTTTTTGGAGCTCCCCACAAAACAACTATAATTTCTTTCGTAAAAAGCTTGTATTTTATTACAACAGTTTGTAGTTGTCAAATACCAAAGATATTATAAATCAAGCCTTTTTTATTATTGTAATGTTGTTTATATTTCATTAAAACTCATTTTGGTCGCACGAACTTAGTTCTACTTTCTTTATCAACCACCTTGCTTTTTTACTCTTAAATCACATTTTTCTTTATTGCTGTATGTAATGATAATAATTATTATTATGCATGTGTAAGGGTGCTGGAGTAGGAATTTAGGCTCGGCCTGTTTGTTTCTCCGAGCTACAGCGGGGCCACACCTACACAACAAGTAGATCCTTCGGAGTTTCCCCTCCCGCGCCAATCGTGGATGGTCTTAGGCTCGGCGGAGCACCGAACACCGGTGTCCCACCGGTGTTTGCAGTTCCTACGCCAGGATCGTGTATGAGAAATGCAGCGCAGAACCACATGTAGCATGGTCGAGGTTATTCACCTCGAAGTCTCTACCCTGCTACATTATGATTGTAAGGATGAACATATCAATAATAAGCTTATGCAGCAGGCCACACACAACCTGTATAAGTATGCGGCATTTTACCACAGCATTTTTCCTTCAATGGAAAATAAATGGCGGTAGTTTGACTTTTAATTATTTGATGCCTGTTTTTGAAGTGTAGTCGTTAATAAATGCAGCCCGAAAAGGACTGGAAAGCATAAGTCCTCTTATTTAACTGCTTTATGAAACACCATCCAAAGGATTTGTGGGGGAAATGTTTTCAGATCACGTTGAATAACTTCTTTAAAGAGTTGTATTTCCTGCAAGGTGAGAACTCTTTAGGCCAAAAGGCAAAAACTTCTGGCGAGGCCAAAGGCAAAAAAACCTCAAAGAAACGAGACGTTCAACTCGCACTGATGTCAGCATGCAGAAGTCTTCAACCCGCTTAACAAGCGCGGCGCGGGAGTAAATATCGTTGATAATTTTGCCGGCAGCTCGCAAAAAAACCTCAAAGAAACGAGACGTTCAACTCGCACTGATGTCAGCATGCAGAAGTCTTCAACCCGCTTAACAAGCGCGGCGCGGGAGTAAATATCGTTGATAATTTTGCCGGCAGCTCGCAAAAAAACCTCAAAGAAACGAGACGTTCAACTCGCACTGATGTCAGCATGCAGAAGTCTTCAACCCGCTTAACAAGCGCGGCGCGGGAGTAAATATCGTTGATAATTTTGCCGGCAGCTCGCAAAAAAACCTCAAAGAAACGAGACGTTCAACTCGCACTGATGTCAGCATGCAGAAGTCTTCAACCCGCTTAACAAGCGCGGCGCGGGAGTAAATATCGTTGATAATTTTGCCGGCAGCTCGCAAAAATCTTTAATGTCTCGCACGCTGCGGAAGGGTGTAAAAACGCGAAAAAAAAAAAAAAATGAAGATTGGTTTATTACGCGGGCACTTGCGAGTCAGCCGACAGTTTGAAGAGCAATTACGGAACTTTTTCGAAGTCTCTACAAAAACAAGAATGGGGATTCTTGTAGCCTGCCCTAGAAAGTTGACGTGGCGGCACGGAAAATTTGATGCTTGCCTAAGAAGAAGGCAGGAGGAGGAAACTTCTTCTCGATGCCGTGCGATTTTCCCAACGAGACACGTTCTTTAAGAGTCCGATAGGCTTGCAATAATGTCGAGGGAGAAGTAGACGTTTGGCTGCTCTTCGGTGAACAGTCATGTCAAAAGACCTGCATTTTTAACTTCATTACTTATGATTGACATTTCACGCAATTGTGAAACAGGACGAAGCATTCAAAACGGTAGTGTGCAGCAATGAGCTAACCAATATTATACAATTGGCTAATTAAAAAAAAAACTGCCATATGAACAAAACTTGCTATAGCAAAGGAATGCATACTTTTATTTTTTTTTGTAATGCTGTTTTCGTTACGTAATAACGATGTTACAATGATCTTCGCATGGCCGGAAATTGATATATGTCATCATATTTGGTGTCCTAACCTCAACATCAAAACAAGGCAAATTTAAACGTCGACAGTATTCCGAATTTATGTGAATGTTTACATTTTTATATATATCTAACATAGCCCACTTTTACCTCACGTAATTACACTCATTTGCAAAAAAAAATTGCCATGAATAATTCGCGCGAGTACAACGAAGGTTTCCACACACTATCGCTATAGCCCGACGTGAGTTCCCATTTGCGTTTAACGAGGTTTGCTTATACGGATATGCTACTAGGGGTCATATATGTCCCTCCATAATTCATAGCTTCAAGGCACCGAGTAAAGCCTTAGTAATAGTGTGCGCAGTGTGAGACACAGGGTCAAGTTCAGTGACCACGCGGTATGCCCCCGACGGTGCATTCGACAAGCCTTCGTTCAGCTGGATGGGTTTGGGAGAGGCCGCATTGTCGGCCTCCGAGAGGCAGGTAGGACGTCTCTGCTCATTGCTCACCACTTGAACCGTTCTGCCTACAATGTGAGTCGGTGTTGAACGCAGTTCGAACAGGAGGGTACACACACCCGTCGAGAAGGCTCCGGTCGACCCCCGGTGGACCTCCAGCAGGGAGGATCGCTTCGTAGTGAGACTAGCTGTGAGCACTCTACGGGTGTTGCTGCGCACCATCCAGGGACATGTCACGGCAGCTGGGGATGCAACTGTGTTTACAAGCACCATATCCAGGCAGCTAGCAGAGCGGGATCTGTCCTTCTCGGCATCCCTTGCGACGTTTGCCATTGCGGCCTGAGCATCGCCGAGCACGCGCTGCCTTCTGCCGGGGACGGGCGGCATGGCCACTTGCGGATTGATGACGAATCACGGTTCTGTCTGGACACAGGTGACCGCCAAATTCGAGTCTAGAGCCGTTCTGGCCAGCACCGTTATCAACACTTCATCGTAGAGCGTCACACCGCCCCAGCGAGAGGTGTTGTGAGTTAGAGAGTGCAGTTTCCTACGATTGCTGCACACCACAAGTGGAGATTGAAAGAACCCTGATGGGGTGGCGATACGCCGAGGAAATTCTGCAAACATGTGCACTCCCCTTTCTGGTGCAGCTTGACAACCCCATTTTACAGCAGTATAATGCCCGGGCCTCGCACAGAGCACGGGTATCTCTGGCCTGCCTTCGTGATGTCATCATGCTTCATTGGCCAGCGAGGTCCCCAGACCTCTCGCTCGTGAAGATAGCTTGGGACCAGATTGGACGGCAACTTCGGCCAGTGGCAACTACGGTGAATTAGGAGTTCCATTTATGCCAACTGTTGCAGGATCTTCCTCAAGAGAACACCCGACGTCTANGGCAACTACGGTGAATTAGGAGTTCCATTTATGCCAACTGTTGCAGGATCTTCCTCAAGAGAACACCCGACGTCTAAATGCCTCCATGTCTGACCGTGTCACCGCCTGCCTTCTTGCTACGGTGGTCCAACACCATATTAAGTGCATCCTGTAAGTGTTTGTCTCCTTCAATACATGCTTAGTGTGGTACAATATGTTGATGTTTTTTATACACTTCGTTGTCCTGTGCCTATGCCCACTTGCGTACCCCTGCACTGGCACCTTAAGAATAACAATTTTTTTTTGCAAATGAGTGTACTAGGTTGCGCTTGAGATTTGAACTTCTCAGTATCATTCGTGAGTGACGTCTCTACGTGTCAACCTTTAACTAATATACCTGAAAACTTATCTCCTAGCTTTCTGGAGACTTTATATGAAGACAGTTAATGCGTGACTATATCTGGAAGGAGCAATATTATTCTGCAACGATCCACGCCCTGGTAGACATCTTTACGATGCTCAGTATTCCTTTTTTTATGGGGATAGAATAACGTAACTGTATGAGCAACCATGCTGCAAAAATAGTTGCTGTGCAGAGGATGTAGTCTCCAAACATTCTCAGGAGACAAGACTGGCATAACAAACCGCGGTTGCCACGAAGAAAAAATATTCATGTTTTATTACATTTCCACAAAAAAAATTTTGCGTTTCGTTTACTTTTACTGCAACATTTAGCCTTTGTTCAATCAAACCATAAAGAGATACCAGCACCCATTACATTGTGTTACAAATCCCTATGACCCTCTTAGCTTATTGCTGTCCGGGTCTTATAATTTCCTCCTTAAACTTTAAGGTATTGTAAAGTTCAAATTTCTTATATTTGCCTTAAAAGAATACTATTTAAATTAAGAAATGTTTATCATTAGCAACTACGATTGTAGGTACGAAGGTTCGATGTAATTTATGTTTATACACAATTACTAAACAACACTAATTATAATCCAGTTTTATATTGTGGGAACCTGATATGGAATATAGATGATGCTATGAGCTCCATAGTAATTTTTAAAATTAATTAAACCAAAAAAATGTTTTCTTAAGATAGCTTGTTAATCATTTAAAAATAAAGTCGAAAAAAAGAAACAAAATATCTAAAATAATTGATTGCGTGGTTAGGTGCTCTGAAATACTCCAACCTCCCCAACAAAATACTTTTTTCTTCCAATGCAACAAAATGTATTTTAAGTAAAATAAAGAGAGAAACATACAAATTTGATAACACAAAAAAATTTTAATTTTAAAATAAAATGAAACATTTAAATTCGAAAGAAAATTACATTTTAAAAGATATATATAACATATTATAATAGGTTTTCAGAAACTAAGAAGTTCTAAATTTGTTGAAAACATACCTAGTATTAGTTAAGATTTGAAATATAGTAACACACGCCCACTTTTTCTTTTCACGCCACTCAAGGGACCAGAAAAGATGTTACGAAAGGCGGGGAAGTGTAAAGAGGGGAAAATTTTTGTTATATGAGTATTACGTGGAACAAAATATACTGGAGTAAAAAAAAAAGTTTGTATAATCTGTCGATGTAAAAAAGAGGTTTCACTTTACATACCATATCTGAGCCGATACCGATACCCGATATTAAATATCGGCCGATATTACCGTATTGGAATCCGCCAGAAACGATTTTCTTTTCAGTCGATATTGAGACCGATATTTTAATTAATGCTAGGCCATAACTCCAAAGAATAATAGGGTGGCAACGCTGGAGTAAGAGAGGTTCGACTGCTGCTGTTTTGCGGCAGCAGTTTCCGTTCTTATTCCAAAAACTAAACTGCCAGACTATCACTCAACAACGTGAAAGGGCTGGCAGGGCCTTTTTTTTTATACAATTCGACATTATATATTCAGCAGTTGTGATACCATAATCACATTCACCTTGACAAAACGAGTTCGTAGACATGTTGCTCGACACACTTATAACACTTAAGTTTTAAAAATTAAGTTTAAAGTAACTAAAAATTAAATTCATAACTGTTGCAATGTTCTACATGTATTCGACATTAAATACCCTCTTTTCCTAGACGCTCTGGTGGTCTCGCGGCCAGGACGCTCGGCTGGCGGCTCAAGGGTTGCGGGAATTTTTTGAGTTCCGAAACAACCAACTAAACATTTCTAGCGCTCCTAGCGACCACCGATAGAACTAAACTATCCGATGCCAGCGCACCCACGCAGGCGACGTGACTACCAACGCAAGATGGCAGCACCGATACCAGCACTCCTAGCCGCGAATGGTAGAACTCGAGATCAGCACGCACACTCTGGTGGTGGGCTCGATAGTTAAATATGGCCGCTTACAGCAGATGTTGGCGACGAGGGAACGTCCAAGATGGAGGATGTAGAAGGAAAGATAGAGAGAGAAAAGGGGCGGGAGAGAGAAAAGGGGCGGGAGAGAGAAAAGAAGGAATGATGGAAGGCAAGAGAGAGATGGGGATTGGAGAGAAATGAGCACGATAAACCTAGTTGGAATGACAGATCATGAAAAACAAAGTGGAATGATACAGCAGGAAAAAACCAAGTGGAATGATAGAGCAGGAGAATGTAAATAGGTAAATTCTGAGGGGGAAAAGGGAAATCCAAGATGGATGCTGTTAATGAGGAATGACAAAGCATGAAATTTCGGCGTGACACCATCCGAGATGGCCTCCAGCTTGTCCCCAGCCAGGAGTAAGTTCTTCCAGTTCTAATTTCATTCTACTCTGGGCTTCAAGAGTACCTCTCTCTCTCGGATCACCAAGCGCTTGCTAACTGGAGCCATGAGAGAGACCCTTTGACTCCGCACGCGCTTTCTCGTGCTCGGTCATTCTGATCGGGTCGTGACCATCTTGGATTTGACTTTCGTCTGCCATCCTGAATTTTACCTTCGCCCGCCACCTTGGATTTGGTCTTCGTTTCTAGTGTCGTCTGTTAGAGCGCGCCACTGGTGTTGACTTATTCACTTTTCTTTCTTTCCGATGCCAACTGCAAGAGTGCACCAATATAGGCAACCATCTTTGTTTCCAATGTCCTCTGCTAGATGGCACCATAATTTTTTTTTGTGGCAACAATCAGCTTCATCCAGTTATGACATTTATTTTGTAGTCTGTAGAGTAATATGGTCATTTGATTGCCTTCGTTAGAAAATAAGGCTCGAGAGTTTGTTTGTAATTTTCATAACCACACAGATCTGTTCCCTTTCTCACTCACATCACTTATTCTTCTCAGGTTGGGAAGCTCAATGCCTTTAGTTAGGCAACTAAGTGTTTTTCTGCCGCCAGGTAGCACTCGCGTCGTGCGTGTACCGTAATTTTTCCGTTTTGTATGTGGTGTACCAATAGGTCCTTCGACAAAGAAAAGAATCTGTATGTACTTTGTGTGGCAAACGCGGTCGGACCCGCAGACCCAATGCTAATTATAATTAAATTAACATTTAGTAAATATATAAATTTTAATTACAATCATCCTGCCTTTCCCAACCCGGAACGTAGCAAAACGATTCATGGGGAAGAAAGCAATCCCGTTCTCGAAGCGGAATGTTTTGAATAGTACATTGAGGGACTTCCGCCCTACGTGAGCGCGCTCATGAAGTTTTACGCAGGGCTGACAGGCCCTGCCGTGGTTGGGGGGAAGTCTTTGTCGCGCCCTTTTGTCGAAGGGTTGGCCCTCTAGTACGCCTGTCACTGCAGCGTCCGGCATTGTAGCGCGCGCTTCATTATCTCCCTTTAAATAATTAAAAGCGGCGGTAATGGCACCGCGCTGGGGGGAAGCAGGCACTTCACCTGTCGAAGCCACCCTCCCAGGAAAGCAGGCAGTGGTCCAGAACGCACCGTGCTACTCTACTGAGACGAAGATTTTGTTCCTAGCTACCAAACAAATATATTTGAACAGCATTTGTTTACACTGCGCAAAATTATGATTCACTCAACTAAACTTCTCTTGCTCCAAAACATCTGCATTCGTTCTCTAGGGGGGGCCGCGGTGGCGTAGTGGTTAGACTATTCGCCTCCCACCAAAGC
This sequence comes from Clitarchus hookeri, assembly GCA_002778355.1. NCBI lineage: Eukaryota > Metazoa > Arthropoda > Insecta > Phasmatodea > Phasmatidae > Clitarchus > Clitarchus hookeri. The sequence goes on from NQII01006266.1 coordinate 49,162, forward strand.
TAACCACGCTCGATTCCCGGCGGGGTCGCTCCTGGATTTTCGCATGTGGAAATTGTGCCGGACGATGCCGCTGGTCTGCGGGATTTTCTCGGGCATATCCCGTTTCCCCCCGCTCTTTCATTCCAGCGCTGCTCCATATTCACCTCGCATTACACTCTTCACTCACTCGCTCATTCCCTTGAACCAAAAAAAAAACATTAGAAATAAATCTTTGCACCGTACATTTATTTGGTTGTTCTGAATTAATCTACAATAATTTCACGAGTAAGTTTAACCAACCGGCTAGGTTCCCGTAAACATTATAAATATCACGGTAGAGTCAAATGCATATTATCTAGTTTGGAGTGAATAAGAAGTCGGTTAGCTGGAACAAACTGATATGGCTATTACCACTAAATTTGTTTGGCTGTAGGATAATAAGGCCATTTGATTGCCTCCATTTGAATTTACAGTTCGGTAGTTTGTTTATAATTTTTGTTAATTTTACGATAGTAAGTGTTAGTCAGTGTATTTATTGATACTTAATAATGGCACAAACAGTCCCAATGAAACTTCAACAGAAAACATAAAAGTAAAGCTATATATTTTGCAAATATTTGACGATAATGTTACTCGTTAAATAAATAAAAGGAAATAAGAAAATTCTTTTCAAAAACAGTTACCATGGTCGAGGTCACTAAAGCGTTGTAGTCGACCGCAGATATTCTGAATTCGAATCTCGATCCTGTCTTTCTTTTTCTTCCAAATACCCATAACTCTAATATGCCGACTACCATGCAAATATTTAGTTGGACCAGCGAAATCTTACATGTTTGGGGAAGCCAAATAAGAACAAGATAATTTGGTTTCAGCAACAAAATATTTTATTCATCCNGAAAGCAGGCAGTGGTCCAGAACGCACCGTGCTACTCTACTGAGACGAAGATTTTGTTCCTAGCTACCAAACAAAAATATTTGAACAGCATTTGTTTACACTGCGCAAAATTTTGATTCACTCAACTAAACTTCTCTTGCTCCAAAACATCTGCATTCGTTCCCTAGGGGGGGCCGCGGTGGCGTAGTGGTTAGACTATTCGCCTCCAACCAAAGCTAACCACGCTCGATTCCCGGCGGGGTCGCTCCTGGATTTTCGCATGTGGAAATTGTGCCGGACGATGCCGCTGGTCGGCGGGATTTTCTCGGGCATATCCCGTTTCCCCCCGCTCTTTCATTCCAGCGCTGCTCCATATTCACCTCGCATTACCCTCTTCACTCACTCGCTCATTCCCTTGAACCAAAAAAAAACATTAGAAATAAATCTTTGCACCGCACATTTATTTGGTTGTTCTGAATTAATCTACAATAATTTCACGAGTAAGTTTAACCAACCGGCTAGGTTCCCGTAAACATTATAAATATCACGGTAGAGTCAAATGCATATTATCTAGTTTGGAGTGAATAAGAAGTCGGTTAGCTGGAACAAACTGATATGGCTATTACCACTAAATTTGTTTGGCTGTAGGATAATAAGGCCATTTGATTGCCTCCATTTGAATTTACAGTTCGGTAGTTTGTTTATAATTTTTGTTAATTTTACGATAGTAAGTGTTAATCAGTGTATTTATTGATACTTAATAATGGCACAAACAGTCCCAATGAAACTTCAACAGAAAACATAAAAGTAAAGCTATATATTTTGCAAATATTTGACGATAATGTTACTCGTTAAATAAATAAAAGGAAATAAGAAAATTCTTTTTAAAACAGTTACCATGGTCGAGGTTACTAAAGCGTTGTAGTCGACCGCAGATATTCTGAATTCGAATCTCGATCCTGTCTTTCTTTTTCTTCCAAATACCCATAACTCTAATATGCCGACTACCATGCAAATATTTAGTTGGACCAACGAAATCTTACATGTTTGGGGAAGCCAAATAAGAACAAGATAATTTGGTTTCAGCAACAAAATATTTTATTCATCCTGTACAAAAAACAATTAATTTGGTTCTGCCAAAAAACTCAGTTAAATAATACTTAAGAAAATATTTCTTCCAACGTATAATTTCACTCTGCTTTTAATTCGCATTAATCANGTCAGTGTATTTATTGATACTTAATAATGGCACAAACAGTCCCAATGAAACTTCAACAGAAAACATAAAAGTAAAGCTATATATTTTGCAAATATTTGACGATAATGTTACTCGTTAAATAAATAAAAGGAAATAAGAAAATTCTTTTCAAAAACAGTTACCATGGTCGAGGTCACTAAAGCGTTGTAGTCGACCGCAGATATTCTGAATTCGAATCTCGATCCTGTCTTTCTTTTTCTTCCAAATACCCATAACTCTAATATGCCGACTACCATGCAAATATTTAGTTGGACCAGCGAAATCTTACATGTTTGGGGAAGCCAAATAAGAACAAGATAATTTGGTTTCAGCAACAAAATATTTTATTCATCCTGTACAAAAAACAATTAATTTGGTTCTGCCAAAAAACTCAGTTAAATAATACTTAAGAAAATATTTCTTCCAACGTATAATTTCACTCTGCTTTTAATTCGCATTAATCATGTGAAATAAATATAATTTTTATACAAATCATAAGTGAAGGTTTCAATAAACCAAAAAAGAATGGTCTTTGGCATAGTTAATGGAAGTATAAAACGCTTGTGATTTATGAATAATTTAGGAAGTAACCAAACATTCAATATGTAGAGTTATTTTTAAATACTTTGTTAAAATAGAGAAACAGCCAAAAAAACTGCTACCCGGAGTTTTAGTATAATAAACTGCCGTGGACGTATTTATACTAACACGTCATGCCAGCATTTTTTTTTGTTGCAACAACTGAACTGATAAATCTAATATATAAAATTCTCCCGTCACAGTGTTAGTCACTGAACTCCTCCGAAACGGCTGGACCGATTTTTATGAAATTTTTTTTGTATACTCGGTAGGTCTGAGAATCGATTTATATCGATTTTTACACCCCTAAGTAATAAGGGTGGCCACCCCCAAACAATTTTTTTTTATTGTTTGAACAAAATTTTAATTTTTAATTTTTTTATGATGTGGCATCAAAAAATACATACCCTCCTAAATTTTCACCCTTCTACCACCAACCCTTATTTTTT